>CBVK0100043063.1:0-40973 GCA_900067695.1 Picea abies | reverse complement strand
GAAGAGATGAAAACTTAGGCTCCTGCTAGCTCACCAATGCTATCAGTATTAGAAACTAGGAGTAATGGAATTTTGTTCCATTATCATGTGCATCTCTACAATCGACCAAAAATTGGTTCAACAAGTATGGTTCCCAACTGAATACTACGCCCTTTGCGCACTATGCAGCTATTGCTATCGCTCTTGCTGGGGCTTCTTCCTTTTTGCACTTCCTCAACAGTTTGCAGGCCATCATTTTTGTAGCAAACTTGGTTGCATGATCGTTAATATCCTTGATGATTAGTCCTCGGTTTCCCCTATTTTTCCCGAACGGTGTTTTTACTTCCTTTGCAATCTCTTTATCTCTGGCTTTATTGTCCAAATAGTCCTTTGGCTTTACCTCGTTGGTAGGTAACCCTGTGATATTCACTATGAGACCCACATCTATGGGAACCGACCTCTCCATCCACAAGATACCTCCATGTACCCTGGCCAATAGTTGTTTTACACGAAGGCCCACATTTTTACCGTGTCCAAAATGGGGTGCGTCCAACAAATTCATCACACCTAAATTATAGATACCTATAACCCACTGTGCAGGCACCAAATAGGATTCCCTGGGGGTGCTACCTCTCCCCTATTCTCCAAGTACGCTTCCTGCATGAAGTCGGGAAACTTTGTTGTGTCAGTTATATCATGGTCCATATAATTTAACTTCAACACCTTCCCTAACATGTCTTCTACTGTGACTACAACATCTGGAAGATGAGGTAAAGTAATTTCCACCGTGCTTGGTGCTTTCCTCTTTTGACCCATGGCTAGGTTTTCCTCTGTGGCTTCTTCCTCATGTGCTTCTTCTTCTTCTCCCTCCATTTCCTGCTGGCCTTCAACTTCTTATACGACTTGTTGTTTCTGTTTGTCCTTTTCTGTAGGGTTTTCAAAACTAGGGTTCGTGTTGTCGTTAGGGTTTTCTGCACTTTGACCCACTTGCACCTATTCCTCAGTTGACATTTCTTCCTTTGTCCTGGTGGGATCGATCGATTCGGTCTCAGATGTGGTTATGTCCTCCAAATCCACAAAATTCTTTGGTTATTCCATTCTTTCTTTCTTCTTTCCTGACTGTCAAGTTACTCATACAACTTAGTTAGGAGTGCCAACCTTTGGGGATTCCATCCAACTATTCTTGCACTCAATCAAATTACTTCTCCTCTTTCTTAATCACCCTTTTCTCATTCTCTCAAGTGATCGCTTGCTAAAAAATCGCTAAGTTTTGAACTTGCCCATGATTTTCCCTTTTTATAAACTCGGTCATTAATGTTCTGTCTTGTTTTTCACTTTTTCTGGTCATTTGCGTAGTGTCTAATTTTCTTGCATGCAATCTTCCAAATTATTTCGCACCAGTTATTGCGTGATGTTATTCCTGAATTACTTATTTCTCCTAATTACTTATTTTTGTATTTTTCTTCATTTTTTTATTTTTATCTTCCATTTTATTCTTTTAGCACCTACTATTTACAATATGTACAAGTCTACTTGTTTTGCTACAACTATTGAGAGTTATTAGGTCGATTGTCCCTATATAGTTTCAATCAACTACCATTCACCATTTCTTGTACTTCCTTTCCTGTTAAGTCTTGCATTTGTACACCACCTCCATCTATAACAGACTTTATCTGATATGGCCCTAGCCAATGCATTCTGAGATTCCCTGGGTGTTGCAAATACTTACTATTCATAGAGGAGAACCAAATCTCCTTCCTTAAACTTCTTCTTCTTGATATGTTTGTCATGCCTTGATTTATCCTTTGCCTTATGTACCTCTTGATGGAAATCTACCATGATTTTGTCTTCTTCTACTTCCATGAGTTGATCCAATCTTTCCCGCGCTGTGCCATTTTCCATCATATTTGTAATTGATGCAATGCGTGGACTTGGAATTAAATAATCTAAGGGAACTACTGCCTCCTATCCATATACCAATATAAAGGGTGTTTGTCCTGTTAATTTCTTGCAAGTAGTTCTATAAGCCCAAAGTATTGTTGGTACCTTCAAATCCCAATCATCTTTGTTTACATTGCAAATCTTTGTCAAGGCATTCTCCAAAATCTTATTGAAGGCTTCCATGGTTCCATTTTCTTGAGGGTGATAAGGAGTATTCTTCTGGTGGTATATCTTAAACTCTTCAAGCATAGCCTCAATTGTATTGTTGATGAAGTGAGTCCCCTAATCACTCATCAATATTCTTGGACATCTAAATCTCGTCACTACATTCTCAAATAAAAAGTGTGTTGTTGTCTCTACGCTGCAATCCTTTACTAATGTTTCCTCTACTCATATGGTTAAGTATTTTGTTGCTATAATAATGTATTTGGCTCCTAATCCTCTTGCTTGTGGATTAATTGGACCTACAAAATATATTTCCCATTTATCGAACACTTGTAAAGTAACATGTGGTCTTAGTGGAATCTCATCCCTCCTGTATGTCTTCCCAACTCTTTGAAAAACATCACACTTCTGACAATATTCTTTTGAATCCTTATGAACTATTGGCTAGCATAATCCTACGCGCAATACCTTTTGTGTGGTAGCTTTTCCCGCATAGTGTCCTCCTACAATTCCTTCATGTGCTTTTGCCAAAATAATGGGTCTTTCGTGCTCCATTACACATCTCCTCAAGATTCTATCTTATCCAAGTTTGTATAAATGACATGCAATCAATTGGTAATCTACAGCCCTGACCACCAAAAAATTCTTTTGCGCAGTATTAAATTCTCTTGGTATAAATCTTGTATTCAAAAACTCAATAATGTCAACAAAATATTCATCTGCAATTTGTACTAAAAACAATTGTGCATCTGGAAATTTGTCTTCCAAGTTACTGGGTTCTTCTCCATTTGTTATCCTGGACAAGTGATTTGGTCTTCCATTCAATCTTCCAGGATTCACCACAACTTCAAAGTCAAATTCCTGGAATAATAATAGCCATTTGCATATCCTCCCCCCCAATACATTGGATTATTAACTAAGTATTTCATAGATGCATGATTTGTAAACATCTTAAAGTGTTGTCCCAACAAGTAATGTCTATATTTCTGCAAAGCATACACCATTGATAATCCTTCTCTTTTTGTATTTTTGTAGTTATGTTCTGAATCTGACAATTTTTTGCTTGCAAATGAAATAGGGTGATCTATATCACCTTTTCCTGGCTACGTTAATATTGCTCCTAATGCAATTGTAGATGCATCTACATGCACATGAAATTATTTAGCCCAATTTGGAAATACTAAAATCGACACAGTAACCATTTTCTCCTTCAAAATATCCAGACTCTTCTAGCATTCATCATTCCACTAGTACTTAGTATCCCTTTTCAACAACTTCTCCATTGGTGCGGTGATTTGTGCATATCCCCTGATGAATTTTCTGTAATACTCTATATGGACCAATGTACTCTTCATCTGGCACACTGACTTTAGTGGTGGTAAGTTAGCTATGACAACAATTTTAGCAGGATCAACCAGTAGACCTTGTTTACACACCACATGCCTTAAAAAAATGCCAAAAGGTGCATTGAAAATACACTTTTTAATATTTAATGAGATATGACACTGTCTACATCTATCCAACATCATCCTTAATACTTCAACATGATCTTTCAACAAATTGAACACTGTCCAATCATCCAAGTAAACCTCCAAACATTTATGAATAAAGTCCTTGAAGGCTACTACTAATACTCTTGAAAAAATGGTTGGTGCATTCTTCAATCCAAATGGCATAACTGTAAACTGAAATGAGCCCCACTTTGTAGAACATGTTGTCTTGTGTCTATCTTCTGGTGCTATCCTGATCTGATGATAATCTGAAAATCCATCTATAAAAGAATAAGCTTCTGAACCCCCTACATTCTCCAAAACTTTGTCTGTAAAAGGTGTAGGAAAAGGATCATGTAGGAAAGTATCATTCAATTTTCTCAAATCTACACAAATCATGATCCCTCTTTGCTTCTTTTCTTGCACCACCATGGGACTGGTACATTCTGACTTTTCTACAGGTTCTATAACTTCGGATTCTAGCATCTTGTCAATTTCTATCTTCAGCTTCTCTTTGTATATTGGATTCAATTTGTATTGCCTTTGTCTGATAGGTCTTTCTTCCAACTTCAATGGGATTTTCATCTCTCCTATCCCTCCTACTAACCCCTTCATCTCTGAGAATGTTGTTGGGAATAAGTCACTGTACTCATGCAATAATTATGTGATCCTCTTTACTATCTGATGATCCCAATAATCTCTGATGCTATCCATCTTTGGGTTTTTTGTAGTGCCAATATTTACCTTCTTGATATTTAATGGTGCAACATAATCTTCTGATTCCATCTTGGGACCTTCTACTTTTGGGATTTGTATATTGCATGGATTATCTTCTTCATGTTCTTTTGCTTCTACTATATGATAACAGTGTAGTAGTTGTTTGATTGTCTAACTAGCCTAGCTCTTAGATGTTGGACTTATTTCAAAATCTGGTTCTTCAAATATGATATCTCTTACCACTTTCAATGATGTATCCATCTCTGGATTGTCATGCTCAAAGGAAAATGTAACTACAAATTTATGTTGTATTTCTTCCCAGTTGGCAGTTTCTCTACATTGTTCCTATTCTGTGTACTAGTTCTTTGAAATGCCTTCTAGTGTGTGAATAAAATGGTTTGGCCATTATTCTGGTGGTAGTAATATCCATTGAACCATGCACTTCTCTACATGCTCTTGGGGTTGTCCAAATCCTTCATATTTCTCCTCATATTTATGCTCTTGTTTTGCGTCGAATCTGATGCACAATAACTTTTTGCATTGGAACCAATTGTTGATATTTGCCTTGTGTGTACCCCACCATCTTGCATGTGTAGCTTTTAAAGAAATATCTAATGTTGGCAATCTTTGATTTTCCATAACTTCTACCTCATATTTCATAAAAAATTCTTCTAAATCATTTAATCCATAGAAAGTGGGAGGTTCTCTTACCTCTGTACCAACCCATCTCCACGCACGTGTCATTCGGGCACATCTTTTGGTGGACAATTCATGTAATAATTGTTGCTAGTTTTCCAGTCATGTGTCAAAGTCTGAAGCACAAGAACTAATACTCCTTCAACTGAGCATGCCATTTGTAGTTGGGTTGATATAATCCTCTTCATGTGTGGTAGTTCTATATAGATTATTCACATCTTCTGTAAGAAGATTATTCATCGCAAGTTCCACATACCTGCCTCCTTCTGAGGGATCAAATGGCGTAATAACTCTGTATTCTCTAGACTAAAATATTATTTTCCTTGTTGTAAAATTGATAATAGCATGGTTATCAAAGGCCCAATCCAGAACCAACAATGCTAGATATGGTGAAGTATTGTCCACTATGTCAATGACTTCAAAATCATCCATGGCGCACACACCATATAGATCTACTGGGATCCCCTTCAACCTTCCTATTGGCACTAATCTGTGTTGATTTTCCAACTTCAACTGAATAGATGAATACCCTAATTTTGGTTATCCCATATCTTCCCAGGTTTTCTTTGGTAGAACATTGACTTCAAATCCCATGTCTAGTATAATATCCCCCATATTAAAATCTCTTATGTTAGCATTCAATCTGAATTCCCTACTGGTTCTTCTCTTCTTTCGGACCTCATTTACTCTTTTTATCCCCTCTTCCCCATGATTACACTTTTGCAATAAATTTTGTAGTACTTGTAAGGAATTTTTATCATTCAATAACTTGACACAAGCTCCCAAAAAGTTTCTTAAGTTACTTGTTCTGAAGACTGCTCTTGACCAGTTCAATCAAATAATCAGGGCATGTCATAGACTGGTATCTCATTTACTGGCTTCATTCCTAAAGTGGACACAATATTTTCCTTCAAGATTTCTTGTCTGGCTTCTTTGAATATTTCTTTCTCTTTGCACACATCAAAATTTTGTTCAGGCGTTGTATTCTTCTTAACCCATTGGTACTGGTCCTGATCCTTCTTGGCTACATCTTCTCATGTCTTGTCTCCACCTCTAGTCATTATGTTAATATTCTTTCCATATTCTTCTCTGTGTTCCACCCTGATCCATTGCACATTCTAATTAGGCTGGTTCCTCTTGTCCTATATTTTTATCAACAATTTTGGACAATCCTCTATTTCATGGTCCGTTGCACGATAATACATACATGTTGCAGGTGGTTGTGGGTAGTCTCTTGCATAATGTCATGGTTTTTGGCACTTATAACACACTACTAGTCCTATCCTCTGAAGCCTCCTTTGTTTCCATTATTATCTTCGCGAGGTGTGTTATACTGAGGTCCTTGATTATACTGTGGCTTCGGCTTATTGTACCGATGTGGTGCTGCGCACTGTTGTGCAGGATTATAATGTTGTTTCCCTTGAAATTGTTGTGCATCATACCATGGGTGTGCTGCAAATTGTTGCACAGGATTTTACTGTGGTTGTTGCACAGTGTTATAATATGGCTGTTGCGCAAATTGTCTTGTTACATGTTCAGCCCGCACCTTGTGTGTATCTGCAATCCTTTCTTTCATCATCTCCAAGGTTCTATAGTCCTTGTCTTTGTGTCCAACTGACTTACAAAAGTTATAATATGTACTCTTCAGAACTGTTTGATATTTCTGCATCAGGGGGAAATGATAGGCATCATTTCCATGTGTTTTTCAAATCTCACACCATGGTCCTCCTAAAGCCAAAGGGTTTGACATACCCACTCCAATATACTATGAAAATAATGGACACTCATTCTTGTGATGACCTTCTATCTTGCACATTGTACACCAAACATCTTATCTTTTCTCCTTTCCTTTGTTTTGATTTAATTGGAATGTTAAGTTCTTTAGATCTTTATTCAACTCTTCCATGGCTGGATTTGTATGCTTGTATTGCTTTTCCTCTAGCTGTAAGGCTGCCTACAGGGCCTTACCCTGACTTTGGATTTTTTTTTATCTCAAATGTTACTTCAAGTGTGGCAACAAAGAATTAACAAAAAAATGTCTATGTTGTGTATCAATAATAGTGTACTTTAACTTACCTTTTAACCTCTTGAATTTTCGGTCCACTTCCCAGACTGATTCTCCTAGTTTCTTCTTTATCTCTATGATTTCATTCATAAACTGATCTTCTGAGCTTGACTTCTGAAATTCATTTATTAACTGCCTCTTCACATCTTCTACAGTTGTAGGTGTTCATGTTGGGTTATTTGTTGAGAAACCCATGTACCAATCTAATGCGCGGTCTCGAAAAGTGATTTCCAACTGCGCAACTTTTGTATTCTCGTTTGTAATCTACTTTGCTTCCCATATCTTCTCATAGTTGAAAAAATGTTTTTCTGGGTCATCTGACCCATCCCCTTGGAACTATGGTAATATGATGGTTGGATCTTGTCCTTCCATTGTAAAATTTGTTGAACTACCACCTCCGTGCAGTGTAGAAACTTGAATACTATTTGTTGAATTTGCATATCTACTACTAGACCCATGTCCTGAAAAAATTCTTCTACTACAAATCACTTGCTGGTTAACTACTTTTTCTTCTTCAGTTGTATTAGTTGCACATGGGGTTGTGGGTTCCACACTAATTTGGATATGGAATGGAGAGCCTTCTTCTACACCAGACCCATGACCTCTGGTTTTCCTCTCATATGCAACACACAAGATATCCTCAATCTGCCCCATGGCACAAGGATCCTCTACCTCTTCCTCATCGGTGTCCAAGCTCTCTCGCTCCACTACAACCCTCTTCTTATTATTCATCCTATATTGGTAGGGTCGTCCGATGCACATCACACATAAAATCCTTATGATTTCCCTAGGCTATTCATCATCCATCATGATGGGGTCCATTTCCTCCTTCTTCTGGCTACTTTCCATAGCCTTCTGCATTTCTCAGATTTTCCTTAGTGCTTCCCCCAACTCCCCCATGCCTGTAGAGTGATCTATTTTTCTGATTCCATGGTCATCACGCCTTTATCATGTAATGAGATCTTGATCGATGTGTAAAGAGACCTAATATACCTCCCTTTGGGCCCCTTTAAGAAATCTCACTCTGCAACAGTGTATGACTTCATTGTATCCACTGTAAAATCAATGATAAACCCTACAATAATACCGTTTAACCAAAAATCCACTACGTGTGCGAATTTGTTATTAACTCTTTCCAATCACGCGATATTTTCAGCAGTCCACACTACTGGCCTAATCCGGTTAGTTGGATGGGTATCCTTCAACCTTAACAACCACTCCTGTAATAACTGTGGAAAGAAACAAAAATATGCTTCATGTAGATCAATAAACACATACCTCTGTAGGTACTGGCATGATGTATACCTAGAACCCTTATTTTCTTTCTATGTGAACTCCAACTACTTTGTCTCTAACCATATTTCAATCTCTTGGTTTGTAGGATTCCTTGGCCTGAACATCCCTTTCTACCACTGCATCTTCTTCACCAAACCCCTTCCTAGCTCTTCCTCTGAGTTCTAGCTGGAAACATAACCATTTGTTGGACTTATGGGCTGACCCGAGTTCTACCTTAGTTCTCCAAGAAAACCCTTATCACCATTGGCCCTTCTGGTAAACCAGAAGGATACACTATGCATAGAGTGCATAGTGAAATCTCACCTGAGATGGTTTATGGGGGACTACATGACACATATGTCTGCATTCATGGAAGGGATTGGGTGATGTTCTTTCTTACTTCTTATTTCTACTCAACCATGCATTCTATTATAATATTTCATCATATCCATCCATTCATTCATTAATCTAGTGCACGTTGTAAATAAATAATCCATTCATATATCTAACCATTCAATAATAAATGTAGAAATAGTAACACATTAAAACACATTGAACACATGGTTTTATCATGGTTCACCCCCACCTAGGGCTACGTCCACAAATATATTTTGCTTCTTTTCTTATTCATGAAAATGAGTTGCACATTACATCATAGTAAAGAGTAGTGAGGCGGACCAGGATTGCACCAAGCTCCACAACTTGCGACTTGACCCTTAGCTACTTCGCCCTCATCCGATCTCTACAGCTCTCAAAACAGGCTTCAACTCACAAAGACTCCCAAATAGGTTCTCCAAAACAAACAAGATACTTCTATGAATCAATAGATGCTTAAAATTATTCTTCTCATCATGATGCCCTTCTAATATACCTCATACCCCTTACTTATATTACAAAAATGGGTTAGAAACCCTTATAATACATCCCCAAACCCTAAGCCTAACTAGGCTAGGTTTGTCCACATTTGCGTCGGATTTCCACAAATCCTACAATGCGCTTCTTTTCCTCAAAATGTGGCGCGCGCTCTTTCCTGGTCCAATCTGCCTCGCTTGCTGTGTTGTTCTTTGAACATGCCTGCTCCAACACTAGGCCATGTAGTTAATGAGATGGATGGGGGTAAAAGCTTTGGGCATGGGGTTCCTGACATATCAAGGGTTCATATTGTCTCATTTATGCCTTTGTGCAGGGTGTAGTGCATCCCTTCGTTTTTTTTTGGGGAAGCATTTTATTTCTCTTGGGACCTTATGGTGAGCATCTAGAAGGATAATTTATGGCTTTTAACTTTTTCCAATTACAACACCTCTGGGCCAAATGAGGAAACTGAGTGGGATAAATGTGGAAAGTGGAAAGTATGAGTGGGAATGGTACAATGACCCTTCAAGGAGACCCCCTAGTAGAAACCCTTTTCCCGAGGGTGACCCACTTACTAGGAAACCATGTCAACCACCCAGGTGAAATGAGGCAAAAGGTATAATTTCCAAGAAAACGTTTTTACAATCAAGAAAGGACACTTTGCAACTCAAATGATTCAATGACTAAAATGACACTTATCATGAGACCAAACTTGTTACGTCATGAAGAAAGAGTTGTTCTCCTCTTTGGGCCAAGCTGGTGTGGTGGATGTTGTTATGTTATTGTTGATGAATGGTGATGTGTGGTGGAGAGGAGGGGAGTTTTCTGCTCAATGTGGTCTTAACTGGTCATCTGGATCTTGACACCTCATGTCTTCGACCTGCAGGCCTTGCATTCATATCTTGGTATTTTATTGATTTATGCTAATAAATTAGGAATATTTTTGTATCATTTATAACTAACTTGCAAATTGAAGATTACTATATATCATGCTAAAAATTATGAATATTGTAGATCAAGGTTTCAACTTATTGGTTCCCATTGCTGCGAAACCATTGTTGTGAATCCATGAAGTTACAACCACTACATTTCATGTTTCCATTCTTGTGGAACCATTGATATGGATCCACAAGTTCCAACCATTATATTCTTTGATGCCACATGTTCATTGCTACAGATCTGTGTGACACCTCTGCTACAAATCCATCGCTACAAAACAATGATCCCATCATGTTGTTGTGCAACCTGTAAATGTTGCAATACAATGGCTTGAGTGCACAATTCCATTTTGAATTAAATAACAACATCAAGTTGGTTATTGAATATGTTGTTTTGGTTAGAGAAGACGCCTTCTTTGCAAGCTAGATTATAGGAACCTAATTTTTAGTTATTCTGTAACTATCGTTGAACTATGTTTCGTAAGTGGCTTGAGAATCTATGATTCTCAAGAACACTATAGTTAATAGTGTTAATGAGAATTGTTAGATTAGATGCCTATAAAGGAAATGCCTACCTCTATGTGAGGGGGGACGAGACATATATCTTTCTATTGATATTTTGATATAATATAGTCAACATGCTTAGTTTTTCCTTCCAACCTTTCTATGTATGAATTGAGTGGAAATAGTTGTAAGTGTTGAGTCAATACTTATTTGCTTAATCTTTCTAGCACCTTTCTATGAAGAAAAAGGGTCCATTCTGAGGGTACAGGTGATGTATTACTTATTATTTTGTAATTAGTTATAGTACTATTCATAACTTGGCATTTTATCAATTAGGTAGATTGAGTGAATGTATATATTTGCTACTAAATGGTTTATAGTGTGTTGTTACAAAACATTGAACATACTTGTGTGCTACTGATATTTGAGTTGTAGGTTATAATTATTTTTCTTCTGTTGTGCTTTTTGCTTTCTATACTATAATGTTATGTTTCATGTAAATAGAAATTTGGATTTCTGGTTAGTTTAGGACATCATGATTGTGTTTATCTTTTAAACAAGTTCTTGAGACTTGCATATATTTTGCACAACACCTTGCAAGCGTACAAGCCCTAGGTTCAAAATTAAATGCACTAGTGATCTAAATGCCCTGTTCAGAATTAATAAGATATTTAGTAAGACTGCCAATCTCCACTGGTCAAATACAAAAATACATGGAATATTTTAGACTGAAATTTGGAAATATTATGAAGCCAGTTATGTATAAATACAACACTAAGACATTCCACATGATTCACTAGCCCTTTGGCATTATTTTATGTTTATATTGGCTTTGGTTAGTCTAAGTGCAAGTAAGGGACTAGTTTGGGTTGCTACATACTGAGTAATTTTCTTACAAGTTGCAATCCCTCAAGTACT
The DNA here is from genome assembly GCA_900067695.1 of Picea abies. Classification (NCBI taxonomy): domain Eukaryota; kingdom Viridiplantae; phylum Streptophyta; class Pinopsida; order Pinales; family Pinaceae; genus Picea; species Picea abies. The sequence continues at coordinate 29,433 of CBVK0100043063.1, read as the reverse complement.
AGTATCATCAATTATCTCTAATAGGGACTTTGCTTTTTTACAACAAATGTTGTAATGAATTCCGACCTTATTATAGGGAATTAAGAGACTTGAAACATACACTATATGGAAAACACCTTCTAGCATAGTTTTTTGTGAAACCTCTGCAAAAAGTGTGTTCCTTGTTCATTTATAACAGAGGTTGCTAGTGTAGGTAGGTAGCTAGAGGTTTTTTAATAGAGGCACTTAAATCATATAAAGCACATTGTGGCACACATGTATATGGTGTACTGGTGCATTAAATAACCAAGCACCCTGATAGTCATTATAACTAATCTGTAGAAAAATGGGTTTATTTTAATTTCAAACAAACTCTAAGCAATGCATTAGAAACTTATAAGCACATCAATGTATTACTATCTAGAACACACTTAATGAGTTTAAATATTTTTCTATGCAATATTGGTTTTATTTTAAAAATTACAATATTGTTTTTTTGGGGTTTTTTTTTAAACTAATCAGTGCACTTAATAGTCCAAAGATGCACAAATGCACGTAAAAAACCGAATCGATCCACAAATTTAAAAAAATCTAATGATGCACTAGGAACACATAAACACATTGGTGCATCTAACTATCAAGCACACCAAGGTAGGCTAAAATATTTTTTTTACCAAACTGTTATTTCATTTTTACCTTTTCTTCCACACTTCTAACCATACAAGCACGAATGCTCAAAATCACTATATGACCACCCCATTGTTGGTTCTATTGTGTTGTCATATTCCTCGATTCCTTTTCTTTGCTAGTGGATTTGGTTCATTTTTTAATTTTTCAAAATGATATCATATTTTCATTTTTCATCTACATGGAAAACCTGCCTTCTCAGTAGAGAAGAGACCAGGTAAAGTGTTTTCTACCTCTCCATTTATATTTTTAATAGATTAAAATGTGGAATTTGGCTTAAATTTGCCTTTTTCCATTTTTTAAAATTCCATGTGGTGCATTCAAACCATTTGACTTGCACCGAACTATGCAGTGTGTCATGTCATCATCTATGTGTCATGCCACTTCAACATAGTTTCCACATCAGCCAAGAGATGGTTGATGGTCGATGGTCGGGGTTTGACGAGATTTGTAAACAAGTTGGTTGTCAAAGGAATTCATTGTTGACCAATTGTAGATGATCAGGGTTTCACGAGATTTGTAGGAAAAATTGGTTTGCTAAGAAAAATGGTCGATGGTCAATGGTCAATGATTGGGGTTTAGGGAAAACATTGAGCAAGTTTGATTTACCAAGGAAATAGTCAATCGTCGATCGTTGATGTAGTGTTGGAAAATCAACAGTCTAGATTGCTTTGAGTCGACGATCAACAGTGGAGATTCATATGTGGGCCTAGGGAAGGTCTAATTGATCAACAATTGAGATTTCCTTTGATATTGGGATCGATGGATTGGATTAAGAGATTGTTACAATAGTAAAAACAATCATTTCTCTATGGTTTTTTTGGGTTTTTGAAGGTCATGAGCTTGCAGGGTGTTTTTGAGGCCCTAAACGACATGTTTAGGTAGCGAAAAACATGAGAACAAGGTATACCGAGGTACACATGGTCTTTGCAAATTAAATAAAAGAATTTAGAGAGAGATTTCCAATGAGCTATTCCGTATGCAAAGCAGAGCTTGTATGATAAAGTTTTAGCCGAAACAGTTAAGAGTATATTTTCGACATCAATTTACTTCTAGAGGGCATAAACCCTTGCTCAGAGGTCTATTTGGGGCAAAAAAATAGTCTATGGAAATATTATGAACCATAGAAGCCAAATATAGAACTATATTTGGAATATGGGTAGTAAGAATGTGCAGGAAGAGAAAGAAGACACTTGTAGCATTCAAGGCTAAAATGGGAAAACAATCTAAACTTCCAAAGACCATAAATTTAAGCTCAGAGCTTAGATTTGAGCAAATGAATAATTGTCGAGAAGGTCTCGAGAATGAGAAGCCACATATCAACTCATAACTTGGATTAGTGCATTTATTTTCTTCATAATTTGAAATAAATAATGATATGTAATCTAATTAATAAATATTTTTCAATATGCTTAATTCTAACAACAATTATTGCATGCACATTCTTGCAAAATTAGAGGTTCATAAAAGAAAAAATTGGTTCCTATATGAGAACTAGAGATACAGAGGATACACAAGGGTCTTATAGACAAGAGGAGGAGATTAGAGGTCTACATGTTATCATGGGAATGCTAAGACAAATTCTAATGGAAGAAGATATAGGTAGGAGCATGTAACTATGAGAAGCATGCATAGAGAAGTACAGAGCTAGAGAGTCGATTATGAAAATATTATGAAATATCGAGAGGAGATACTTCAGAGATTGAATATGCTACAAAAGAAAGTTAAAAAATATTATGGCATGGAAGAAGAAGCTAGTGCCAAAAAAATAGAAACATCTAGATATCACGATAGGAGGGATGATCATGGAGGATTTAGATAGTCATGGACTGCTAGAAAGTGTTAGCATCATCATTCCCCAGGGAACTCGACCAGAAGAGCTTATGCATGTTCAAGTTCGTAAAGAAACTCAAGTATGTCTCTTGTTAGACATCAAAGGAGGAGACATGGATCATATATCTTTCAAGGGATGATCAGAAAGATCAAGCCACCATCATTTGATGGAGGGAATATGAAGGTAGAAGATCCATAAGAATGGTTGTTGGGAATGAGGAAATATTTCCAATTGCATGATTACTCATCAAATGTAGAAGCCAAAATTGTAGCCTACCATATCCAAGGAAATACATCTATGTGGTGGGATCAACTTAAGCAGGTTAAGCACCTTGATGAGAAGATAATTTCTTGGAAGTAGTTCAAGAAATATTTACAACAATATTATGAAAAGAAGATGCAAGAGTTATTTGAACTCGAACTTGGAAACATGAACATGGATGAATACGAGAGGAAATTCTTGGAACTTCTCGAGTATGTGAGCTTCATACAGGATAAGAAGGTCAAAATTCATAGGTTCCTGAGTGGACGACCATCTTTCTACGAGGATAAAATTCAGTTTGATGAGCCTAGGATTTTGGAAGAAGCCATAAGAAAAGATAAGTATTTGTATGAGTAGAAATGAATAAGGACAACTTTCCAAAAGTCTCTGGATGATAATAAGAAAGGAAAGATGGATTAGAGGAAGAAAGGATTCAAGCCGCCTTTAATTAGGAATAGTTCTCAAGCACATCAACAAGGGTGTCCATCTCAAGGGGATCATAAAATGACAAACTCCTTGGGAAAGAGGCCAAAGAAACAACCCATAAAGTGTTGGGGATGTGAAGGAGATAACATGTATAAATATTGTCCTCACTGAGGAGATAAGATGTGAGATATGCATAGCATCAAGCATGAGGATACAATAGAGGACTTGTGCAGAAGCATGTCAAGGATTTATGCAGCCTTGGATAATAAACAAGAATGCTATCAATCCCACATGATTGAAGTGGAAGGCAATATTGATAATCATCCCATAGGTATTTTGATTGATTTTGGAGCTAGTCATATATATATAGATCCAAATATAGTTGAAATAATTAAATTGAAGAAATGTAAGCATGAAAATTCTTGGTTAGTTCAACTAGCTATTGGAACCAAGAGAAGAATCAATAAGCTTGTTAATGATTGCCCAATAAACATGAATGGAGTCAACACTAAGGCATATTTGAACATCATACAGCTTGGGGTCTTATGACTGGTATGGATTGGCTAAAAAAGCATCGTGTTATCTTAGATTGTTATACCAATACTTTCACATGTCTTGATGATGAAGGGAATTCAAGGACAATGCAAGGTATTCCAAGACCTATATATGTCCAAGAGATTTCAACATTGCAGTTGAAAACAAGTTTTAGAAAAGGGTGTCAGATATATGCAACCCATATGGAAGAGACAATAAGGGATAAAGAGCGATGCCTTGAATATTATCCATCCTTGAAAAAGTATGAAGATGTGTTTGGGGAATTTATAGGATTGACATCAAAGAGGGACATTGATTTCTCTATTGATTTAATTCATGGAGCTGCCCCAGTGTCCAAAAATCCCTACAGAATGAGCACTCTAAAGCTAAAAGAGTTGCAAATGCAACTGTAAGAGTTTTTGAAGAAGGGGTACATACGCCCAAGTGTTTCTCCTTGGGGTGCCCCAGTTATTTTTGTTAAGAAAAAATATGGAACATTAAGGTTACGTATTGACTTTAGACAACTAAACATGGTTACAATCAAGAATAATTATCCTTTGTCAAGGATTGATAATATTTTTTATCAGCTGAAGCGTGCAAAAATATTTTCCAAAATTGACTTGAGGTAAAGCTATCATCAAGTTAGAATCAAAGAAGAAGATACTGGTAAGACAACCTTTTGGACAAGGCATGGACACTATGAATTTGCAGTGGTGCCTTTTGGGTTAACAAATGCACCCACTACATTTATGTGTCTGATGAATTTCCTGGAAAAGTTTGTCATTTTATTCTTGGATGATATTCTTATCTATTCAAAGACAGAGGAGGAGCATGATAAACATTTGAGGATGGTGTTACAAGTGTTGAGAGAGAACCAATTGTATGCCAAGTTGAGACACTTTTTTTTTTATCAAAAGCATATCCATTATTTAGGTCACATTGTTTCTAAACATGGCATAGTAGTGGATCCAAAGAATATTGAAGCAATCAAAAGTTGGCCAATGCCAACAAACATTTCAAAGGTTAGATCATTTATGGGTATAGATGGTTATTACTAGATATTGATTGTGGGATTCTCCAAGATTGCACACCCAATAATATCTTTGCAAAAGAAAGTAGTAAAGTTTGAATGGAGTGATAAGTGTGAATAAATTTTCCAGGACTTAAAGGATTTTCTAACCAGTGCACCTATTTTAAAATTTGCAGATCTAGATGAAGATTTTGTTGTGTGCACAAATGCATGCAAGGAAGGGCTCGGTGGAGTCCTTACACAAAATGGACATGTAATTTGTTATGAGTCTAGAAAATTGAAAGAACATGAAATAAATTATGCCACACATGATTTAGAATTGGTAGCCATAGTACATGCTTTAAGGATGTGGAGGCATTTCCTTATGGGTAGAAAATTGAATTAAATACATACCATAGTGGTTTGAAATACTTGTTTGAACAACCAACCCTAAATGCTAGGCAAACTAGATGGCTGGAATTTCTCAATGAATATGAATTTGACATCAAACATATAAAGGAAAAATTGAACAAGGTGTCTGATGCACTCAATAGAAGGGTGTACAAAATGCATGCTACAACCATCAGTATGTACATGATAGATCTACAAGATAGAATTCTAGAGGTTGTAACAACAAATCAACATTATGTGCAAGTTAAAGAAATTCTACAACAGAATAATGTACAACATAAATGTAAGAATTACAAGCTAGAAGAGGATGGAATCCTCTTAATCTGGAATAGATTTTATGTTCCCAATTCTCGGGAATTGAAAAATTATATTTTAAAGGATATCCACAATGTGTCATATGCTAAACATCCAGGATACCAGAAAACAATTACAGTTGTAAGAGACCAATATTGTTGGACTTGTATGAAGAGAGATGCCATTGATTATTTGGCTAGATGCATGGAATGTCAAAAGGTAAAGGATGAGCATAGACATCCAACGAGATTGTTGCATCCATTTCCCACTCTTGAATGGAAATGGGAAATTGTTACTATCAATTTATTACCAAATTGCCTAGGACAACAAGACAATTTGATTCCATCATGGTAGTGGTGGACAAGCTTACAAAGGTTTTACATTTCATTCCAGTTAAAGTAACTCATAAGGAAACCAATATTGCAAAAAATTATATGAGAGAAATTGCTAGGCTACATGGTGTGCCTAAGGAAATAGTGTCAAATCGAGATCCCAAGTTCACTTCCAATTTTTGGAAGGGGTTGTTTAAAGAATTTGGGACCAATCTGAATTTCAGTACAACATATCACCTAGAGTAAGATAGACAGAGAGAGAGAATTAACCAGATAATTGAAGACATATTGAGAATATATGTAATGGACAAGCCTTCTAAGTGGGAGGACTATATCCATTTAGTTGAGTTTATTTACAATAATGGGTATCAATAATCATTGAAGATGAGCTCGTTTGAAGAATTTTATGGAATAAAATGCAACACACCAGTAAGTTGGGATAACCCAACAAAAAAAGTCATGATTGGGCCATAATTTTTAAAGGAAATGGAAGAATGGATGGTAAAGATCAGGAATAATTTGAAAGTTGCACAAGATAGGTGGAAGAGCTATATCGATAAAAGAAGAACACATAGAGAATTCAAAGTGGGAGAACATGTGTTTTTAAAAGTTAAAGCCAAGAGAAGCTTGTTGAAATTAGGAAGTTTCCCAAAGTTGCACTAGTACATATTGGAAAAATTTCGATGTTCTATTTGCGACATTATGGAAAAAATTGGCCATATTGTCAAAAAATAGAGGAATTTTAATTTTTTTTCTCCATATTGCCCGATAACGTCTCTCTTGTGATGTAATATAAACACATGTCACTATTGCGACTAAGGTAGGTAGACTTCGCTATTGCGACGACATTGGATTTTTGTCTCTATTGCGACGTTGGTAAAATATTCGTCGCACTTGCGACAATATGGAAACTAGGTTTTCCCCATCCCAACGGTCACCTAGTATTTGACCAAGTCAACTTTGACTTGTTCAACCATTGTTGAAATTGTGACGTTATAAAATCTATAACCATGTTTCATTTTACGAATGTTGCGACAAGTTTACTATAATAACGACACTTGAAAAAGGGTATAAGCCGGTCTTCTTGGCAAACAAAAAACATGTATTTTTTTCAGTATATGTCTGTGGGAAAGAATGTTAGAAAACATTAGAGGTGGGAAACAAATTAAAGAGGGTGAAAAGGATGACGGTAAATGTCATTTCCCTTGCAAAAATTGTTGTACTAGACGTCCCGAAAGAGTTTTAATAGAAACAACTAAAAAACATTGTAGAAAATATGGGCACATGGAAGGGGGATCAAATGAATATTGCCCCATGGTAATTATCTATATATGCATTCATTATCTGTTTTAATATTTATTGTATTCTCAAACTTTTATATTGTTTTATACATGCAATAATTTTTCATGATTGATTGTAATTATAAAGTTAGATTCACCCCCTAACTTTATGCACAAAGCACCAAGTAGTAGCATAAATGATGTTGTAGTACAAGATGAAGAACTTGAAGCAAATAATGAAGATCAAGTTAATCATCCAATGGAAGTAGATGACAATAATAACATAGTTCAAGATGATGGGACAAATCAAATGATCCAAGACTTATTCGGTCATCTAGATAAGGATCATGGGGATAGTAGTGATGGTATTTATGATGAACCTCTGATTGAAAAGGAAAATAAATGACTTTATAAAGGGTCAAGAGAAAATATTCTCTCCACTACATTGCTGCTGGTGAACTTGAAAGTTACGAATCATTTTTCGAACACTTGTATGACACAGATCCTAAGGTATGTAATATCTTTCATCACATCTACATAAAGGTTGACTTTTCCCCATTTTTTTAGTGTTAATTAATGTGCAAAATAAAAATGCAATATTTACAATTACTATTCTTTACATTAACTATTTATTTTTTATGTTTTAGATTGTTAGGTGAATTAATGTTACCCTCGTCAAATATTTTACCTCGCACATATCGATATTTACATGCCATTATGAAAGACATTGGAATGGAGTATCAAAGTATAGATGTATGTCATGATGATCATATTATATATTATGGACATCATGCATCGAAAACAGAATGCCCGGTATGTGGTATCAGTAGATATCGAAGTGATCAAGTAACAAAAATGGTGCCTCGAAAGGTTCTCTGACATGTTCCCATAATTCCACATTTGCAACGACTGTTCAAGTGCCAAAGCATAGCACAGTTTATGGATTACCATGAACAAAAGAGAATTGAATATGGAGTTCTTTGAATTCCTGCAGATGGTTATGCATTTAAGGAAATTGCTGCAAAATGGACAGAATTTACAGATGAACCTCGTAATGCTAGGATTTCATTGGCAACTAACAATGTTAATCCATTTGGAGAGCTTCGATCTGTTTAATCGGTGTGGCCTATTTTTGTTATCAACAATAACATTCCTCCTTCAATGTCAATAAAGAGGGAGCACATAATGTTGAGAATTATTATTCCAGGTATTTGTTTACATTAATTTTTCGAATTTAAAATTTTCATTTTTCTCTTTTTTTGCATAACATCTTTTATTTATTTATTTACGTATATATACATACCATGGTAGTAATTTCGTATAATTTCAAACAATTAGGTAAGTACCAAGTTAAATATATGAATGTGTATATCGAACTTCTTATCAACAAGCTACTAAAGTTATGGGAGGGCATCACTATGTATGACATCTGTAAACCAATTGGGCATAAGAGATTTCAATGTCGTGGAATACTTTTATGGACAATTCATGATGCCCTAGGACTAACAAATTTTTGTGGTATGTAACTTTCCATATTGCACGCTTGAATAATATATAATTAATTGAATATATCATGCATGTTGTTTAAATAATCATTTCGTATATTAATAATTCACATTAATCCATCTATTGCAAGTCTTCAAACAAAGGGTAAATTTGCATGTCCAGTTTGTGGTCCTAAGATGAAATCTCGTCGGTCAAAAAGTTTAGGAAAGGAGGTGTTTGATGAGTATAGACACTTTCTCTCTAAGAACCATAAGTATCGTACTACTGAAAAAGATCTTTTCAATGGGAAACAAGAGACTGGATTAAAACCACAAAGAATGACACCTCTCCTATGGAAGTTGGCATATGATAGAATTAATCCTTGAGGTATGCATTTTTTTATGTATTGTAAATGGAATCATGTTTTGAAATTTTCTTTTAATTAGTCATTTTATTTTACCACATTTGATAAATAATGTTCTGATTTTTTTTTATGCTTCATCAATGTCGTCGTCATGAAGGTCGTAATAATGGGCTTCCACGAGGAATGAAATGTTATCCCACTCAATTCATGAGGTTTCCTTACTATAAGGACCTAAAAATAGTTCATTTATTTGATCCAATGCATATCAAGAAGAATGTGATAGAAACATTATGGCGAATCATAGATGGCAGGTGGGATAAAGAAAACAATTTCAAAATTTTTAATGACATTCGGGAAGCCAATCATGCAATGCAAAGTGTGATCCGATCAAATAATGATGGAGACCAAAATAAGCTTCCATGGTTATTAACATAGCATCAAAGCAATGGTGTAAAATAGGTCATTCAAAAAATTAAATTTCCCACAGGTTTTTGTTCAAACATAAATAATATCTTAACAAAGAAAGGTGAATTTGGTGGAGTAGAAACACATGATTGGAATACCTTCATTAAGGTAATTAATCATTTTAGTATTCATATTTATATATTGGTCGTATATAGTTTTTGAGATTTTTATTTATTTTTGTCTAGTTTTGAAGAAGTAACGATTCATTTTTATTGTTACAATATGTTCTACCTATATCTCTCCCAAACGACTTTGACAACAATGTCAAACAAGTTAGATATGATCTTGGAAAATACATGAGGTAAGTAGTTGCAATATATATGCAAAAAAAAAATTCAATTTTTTGTTGTACTTAGTGACATGTGTTTTACTTGTAATTTATATGTATTTATATGTTTTGTTGAAACATGTTATTTTCTTGCATCATGATCTGTAGATGGTTGTCATTGAAATAAATCCATGAAGATGATATAAAGTATTGGAAGAGAGAAATTCCTTGGCTAATGTGTGAAATGAAGAAGTATCTACCTCCAACTTTTTTCAATGCACAAGAACACTACCTCATACACCAAGTTGAGGAGATTGAAATGTGTGGAGCTGTACACACAAGGTCAATGTGGATGGTGGAGAGGCACGTGAAATCATTGAAGACTTTGGTTAGACAAAGAGCACGTCCTGAGGGTTCTATGGTGGAGGGATATATGGTATATGAATCCATGGTGTATATTAATCAGTATCTTCCTAAATTAGCAGCGCAAGCTATGCATGCAGTGGATTGCATTTGGGATGTGAACTGCATCAAAAAATTTGAAAGGGAGCAGTTGTTGGGGAAAGGTACAATGAAGAAAGTGAGAGGTAATTAAATTGTGGATATTTTTAATAAATGTATTTTTTTTTTTTTGTGTGTGTATATGATCATACTCATTTAATATTTATTCTTTCATCATTTATTAATATTTACCATGGTTATAGCTAATATTTAATATTGGTGAATTGTGATTTTTTGATCCGTTAGTTGCTCAAGATTGGGATGCACTACATTTATACATTGCAAACAATCTTGACTGGATGAAGGTATGGATTGATAGATGTAAAGAACATCATGGCTATAGGTTATCATGGAAAGAACTATCTGAATTGGTTAGAGAAGCTCGTCGTAATGGAGATTATGATGTTACGCAGAGGGAAATAGATTTAACATATTGTTTGAAAGATGGAAAGGCAAGCAAATTCACCCATTTTATTCAGTTATTTTATATTATATTAATGCAATTGTAGGTGCATTTTTTTCATATGATACTTTCCAAGTTATATAATTTTTTTTATTATTAATTGACAATGCATATTTTACATGTCTGGCACATGGAAGTTGAAACACCACAAGGCTATGTGGTGCAATGGTCATAAATTTCACATCAAACAGTTGGATAAAACCAAAAAAACTTCTGATAGTAGGATAACTATAGTATTCCAGGTCACTAATGTTTCCTCTAGGAGTGGCAGATGTCCTCGAGAATTTGAAAATAGATACCATGGGTTTTTGAATGATATAATTGAGTGTGACTTTAATTCCTTCAAATTAGTTTTGTTCAATGTCAAATGGTATAGGTAACGAATGCATGAACATGATGAGGAAAGAACCGTTATTCAACATGCCAATGGATTTCTAATGATTAAAACAACAATTTTTGAAAAAACAAATGACCGCTATGTTTTTCCAAGTCAATGTGAACAAGTCTTTTACTCAAAGGTTCCAGGTAAGAGGGATTGGTCATTTGTTGTTAGATACGATCCAAGAGGAAGGCCAGTAAAGTATATTTTAGATGAAGAATATGATATTGAAGAAGAAGATGATGTAGAGCTAGAGCAGGAAGAATATGGGTCGACAAATGAAGAAGACAGAGAATACGAACTAGGCGTAGGAGACAATGTGCCAGTTCTTGATGATGATATCAATGAAGATATGCTCGAAAATGACATTGATGATGATGATGATATCATCAATCCTTTCAACATTGTTTCTGAACCGGATGCTGATACAGATGTCGAGTTGGATGATCAAGAAGAAGATACAGAAGAAGGTGTTATCACATAAAGTTGTCTAAGGGCCATAGGGCAACCCCATCCTTTTCTTGCACAGGTATCAGTATCGATTTCAAAAGTGCACCTTTTAGAGAGAGCCACTTCAGGCTCAAAATGCAAGAAACAAGTGATCATGATCATAAAGTTGCATGGAGTTTAACGTTAGACAGAGGTCCAAAGTCACGAGGTCAATCCTAGCCGTTGGTGCTGGGAAGGGCACATGACAAAAGATCATCATTTCATGGTTTTGCGTGTCGGGAAAGTAAAAGGGCAGAGTTGTGAGGACTGGCGAAGTGTGAAGTCATGAAAATATCACAGTCGTTGATCAAAGGAGGAATATGGACCATAGATTTGGTCTTGAGGAACTCACAAGTTCAGATTTTGGGAGTAGGGAGATGAGCAATCTTCCAATAATGTGAAGCGCGAAGTCACAAAGCACCTAGGGATTGGGCCCATGGTCACAGCCTGAGGTCACGTAGGAGGTGGGCCCAAGAAGAAAGGTAAGCACCCAATGCATGATTTGTGACTCGGTTTTTCAAGGAAGCAATCACGGTCGTTGGAAGCATAGAAGATTCGACCATCGATCTGAGCAAGGTGATTTCGCCGACTCGGGTATCGGGAAGTCTGGAGACAAATGATGAGAATAATCCTGAAGCATGAAATCCATACGCTTCATATGGGATAGAGTGCCAATTCACGACCCAAGGCCACGTTTAAAAAGGATCTTAGCACCTACAACCCCCATATTGGTCACAAGGGAAGATATGCAGAGCCTCGAGGTGTCAAGATTGACTTGAAGAAGTCATGGGCACCACCTGGAAGCATTCATGGGTGTCAGGCCTTATCCTGATCCCAATGAAGGAAGTTATTGAAGATAGGGGTGACAGTTGAGACCTTGTCTCACCCCATAAATGGAAAGCGTTGTAGGGAGCAACCATGAAGGCAAACTGTCAATTCGAAGCTTCCTTATGGACATATTTTCCCGTAAAGCACATAATTGTGCTTGGCTCGCATCTAACATGAGGAGGCCTACAAAATATGATAGTGCAGGTACCGACTAAAAGCGTTAATGTAGTGGTCCGATCACAATCCTTGTGGTTGCAACATTTCTGAGTATATATAGGCAGTTTTAGTTTTTTTTTATGGTCGATGGTTGAGCTAGGCTCCCAACTATTGTAATATTTTTATGAAGAACATTGGTTCTCTGGGTATGTATTTGTTTTTTTAATGGCTGGTGCATGCTAGTCCAGATTTTTTGAGTTGGAATGTTATTATCTCGAGTCTTATCCATTTGACCCCCTTAAAAATTATTTACATTTAATGTATAAACTGATGGGTACTGGGATTATCCTCATTACAGTCTGAGGGTGATTCCTAGTGCTAACATACATGGCATCGTTGTTGGGGATGGATTTGAGCAGATTGAAGAGCTCCCTGGGAAGAACGACATAGATCTAGCTCTTGATGGTAGACAAGAGTGGGACACATAAATTGGCTGTAATCATCTACCTAGTGACTCCACAATCAGAGACTCCACTGGGGTGGATCCTATTGACAAAAATATGAAGGGAATGACTAGGTATCAGCTTATGTGATTTCTGCATGAACTTTTATTATTATTTATCAACTCATTTTTGTTTTTCCCTTAACATATAAAAAGGATCATATTTTTCTTTGTTTATTCGGTTGATCACCAACCTTCCTTTATATATCCATCCTTGGAGGAAGAAGGCATACTTTCTTCCTATGTTGTATATGTTGATCCTATATCCTCAGCTTAGCCTATTCATAAAGATGAACTTCATACTAAGATCCCTCCTGGATTCAATCACCCTTGCATCCATGAGGAGGTTGAAGCTGATCCACAACGTCCTCAAATATCATCTCATCCTGCTGTTACTGTTGTTCCTTTCCATCAGTGTGATAAGCCTCATATTCATCCCACTAGTTTTCAAACTAGAATCAGAGACATGATGTTTAAACCTTTAAAGCGTCCATATCATCTTCATCCTTATCCTCCTGATTTCTTTAAATATCTTCCTCATTTTTCTGGGGAAGATCATGTTATAGCTGAGAGGCATGTGGAGGCCTTTGACAACTTTGTTGGTCAATTTGAGATTTCTCATGATGATTTTTCCATGAGATTGTTCTCAAATTCGTTGTTTGGAGATGTCGTTGTGTGGTTTAAATGTTTGGGAGCTGAATCCATTGGTTCCTGGGTTGAATTGTGCAATGCATTTTTGAAGTGGTGGGGTGAGAACAAGTCCCTTGATCAGTATTGGGATGATTTTAATGCCTTCAGGAGAGGGGAAGAGGAAGCCTTGGTCATCTTCAAGAAGAGGTTTTACCGTGTGTATCATAATATGCCTGTAAAGATCAGACCCACAGAGATTGCTGCCATGGTTTATTATGTCATGGCTCAACATTCAGAGCTTGTCCTTCACCCAAGAGAAAGGAAATCAACATATTTATCTCAATTATTCATGGATGATGGGGAAGTGGAGGAGAACCTCCGAGATTGTGGCAGGATTCAAAGTCAGTATCATCTCAACTCTGAACGTAAGGCATTTTTTGCCTGCTGCCCTATGAAGAAAAGAATGTGGATAGTTTTGTCTTTGACGCAGGTATCCATGAGCATCCTTGCCTTGATAAAAATCATGTGTATGAACAACTAGGAGCAGCAGTTACTACTGTTCCCGAAATAGATATTTTTAACAGTTATTTTCTTGATAAAATTACTGATTTAAAGGCTGATCATAGATATGAAAGACATCCCCTTTTTGATGAATATCCTAGTGATGATGAGAAACAAGCTTATCTTGTATTTGATCACTATGAATATAGTAAGGATGATGCAGAGGTTGGCCTTGTCACAAAAGACACAAAATTTGACCAGGAGCAGCCCTTAGTTGAGGCACATGAAGAGGTCATTTATACATAGCCTGAAGTAAATCCACAGTAATTAGTGGATCAACAACCACCTACGTCCATCCTTCTTCCACTTGTACCTACAGTTCACAGTAAGAAACTTTTGGACCCACAGATGTCTGTGGATGTCTTTCAATCAAGTGTGCCTATAGGGGACATCAAGCAGGTTGTCAGCAGCTTTGAAAAAGTGAAGGTAACCTTTCATAATTTAATCATGCATTGCCTTTAGTTTCATGACCCTATCAATGAGTACATAAAGTTACAATTTTCAAATTCTTTGGAGCATGTAGGCTTGATCTTTTTATCAACATTTGAAGGTAATATGGGTGATCATAAGAATGAAATTAGCCAGCTATCACACTTTCCTTGTTTCTTATGGATCATTTGCGGTGAAGCGAAGGATTCAGTGATCAAACAGTTTGAATGGCTATGGTGGAAGTTTTCCTTCACCCATCCCATTGTAAAAGTCAGTTAGTTTATGTTTTTCACATAAATAAGCTCTTTTTGGAGCATGTGTGTTTGTTTTCCTTTTTATAAGTAGAATAGTGTACATGTCGGCCTTCAACGAAATGTTTTGAGCTCGACTCCATAACCCAATGCATAAGTCAACTGGAACTGCTTGTTCTTGTCAGCTCACATGGAGCATGCCATCCCCTGTGGAGCCAAATTTTATCACATAAAGCTATCTAAGGGCCGTAGGGCGACCCCATCCTTTTCTTTCACAAGTATCAATTTCGATTTCAAAAGTGCACCTTTCAGAGCGACCCACTTTGGGCTCGAAATGAAAGAAACAAGCAATTGGGATCATAAAGTTGCGTGAAGTTTAACGTCAGACAGAGGTCCGAAGTCACGAGGTCAATCCTAGCCATTGGTGCTGGGAAGGGCACATGGAGAAAGATCAACATTTCGTGGTTTTGTGAGTCGAGAAAGTAAAAGGGTAGAGTCGTGAGGACTAGCAAAGTGCGAAGTCATGAAAAGATCACATCTGTTGATCAAAGGAAGGATCTGGACCATATATTTGGTCTCGAGGAACTCGCAAGTTCGGGTTTCGGGAGCAGGGAGACGAGCAATCTCCAACAACGCGAAGCGCGAAGTCGCTAAGTGCCCAGGAATTGGGCCCATGGTCACAACTTGAGGTCACGTAGGAGGTGGGCCCAAGAATAAAGGTAAGTACCTAGTGCATGATTGGTGACTCGGGTTTTCAAGGAAGCAATCATGGTTTTCATATGCATAGCAGATTCGACCATCGATCTGAGCAAGGTGATTTTGCCAACTCGGGTATCGGGAAGTCTGGAGACAAATGATGAGAAGACTCCTGAAGCACGAAATCCATAAGCTTCATATGGGATAGAGCACCAATTCATGGCCCAAGGTCACATTTAAAAAGGATCTTAGCACCTACAATGCCCGTATTGGTCACAGGGGAAGATTTATAGAGCCTCGAGGCGTCAGGATTGACTTGAAGAAGTTGTGGGAACTGCCTGGAAGCATTCATGGGTCTCAAGCCTCGTCCTGATCCCAATGAAGGAAGTTATTGAAGATAAGGGTGACAGTTGAGACCTCGTCTCACCCCATAAATGGAAAGCATTTCAAGGAGTAGCCATGAAGGCAGACTGTCAATCCGAAGCTTCCTTATGGACATATTTTCCTGTAAAGCACATAATTGCACCTGGCTCACATCTGACATGAGGAGGTTTGCACAATATAATAGAGCAAGCGCCGACTGAAAGCGTTAATGCAGTGTTCCAATCATACTCCTGGTGGTTGTAGCATTTTTGAGAATATATAACCAGTTTTAGTATTTTTTTATGGTCGATGGTTGAGCTAGGGTCCCTACTATTGTAATATTTTTATGAAGAACATTGGTTCTCTGGGTATGTATTTGTTTTTTAGACTTCTTGATTAATCTAATTCAGCTTTATTAATCCATATTATTTGCCTCCGATACTGAAAGATTCCATGATCGAATGATTCACACGGATTGTTGTGACTGTATTACGATGAATGTTTGAGTATAGTGTTGTTATGATTTCTTTTATCTTCCTTGAAATTTGAATCCAAGAGGACCTTGCGTTTAAGTTTTTCCTCCTTAGGATGTTGGAAACCTGATGTTCATAGCAAATCTCTACACCTTTCTCACTAAATATTCCTCCTACTCACCCTTACTCCAACTTACTGACTGAAGTTGATTCAAGACCTTAATGGCTGGTGCATGCTATTCCAGATTTTCTGAGTTGGAACGTTATTATCTCGAGTCTTATCCATTTGACCCCCTAAAACTCATTTACATTTACTGTATAAACTGATGGGTACTGGGCTTATCCTCATTACAGTCTGAGGGTGATTCCTAGTGCTAACTGAAGGATGATACAAATGTTGCATTGGTCGATGAGGTACGTAACTAGATATTTTAATTTGTATGAATTATTCTCTTTAAATAATTTTTTATGTGGGTCAATTACATGGTTTTAAGTTTNNNNTTGTTTTGGTAGTTTCTATGCATGATTACTATATTTCTTTGTTTTTTTTTTCTATTTTATATATTGGGTATTGGGGAATTGAGAGCGATGTGAGGGGGGGGAGGGGCCATATGAGCTTCCAACTTCACTTGGTTGGCCATGTTTATTAGAGAATAAATTATTCTCGAAACCAAGAGAAGATCATTCATTCATATTTATACTCAAATATCACTCACAAACCCACTCTATATACCATCTCATCTCGTCCTCATTTCATTTTAATTTTCTGATTGGTCAAATTTTAAAGGAAACAACTATTAAAATATATTGTACTAGGGATAGAGTACATGATGGGCAATAATGACCTGTGAATGGGGCCAACATTGAAATTGTTTCTAAATGTTTCTGTATGCACCAAAATTTGACATGGATACTTTGTTCACATTTGACGTGCACCGAAATTCGACATGGATAGTCTGTTCCATGTCAAATTTCAAGACAGTTCCGATGACAATTCTATAGAAGGGAAGTTCCATGTCAAATTTCAAGATAGTTCTGACAACGATTCTATAGAAGGGAATGGCAAATGATGACAATGAGTGGTGCAACATGATGAACATTGATGCAAATGTGGATGATCTCAAAGATTATGTGGGGACATCATACATCCTTGAGTCTTGAAACCCTCCCATACCGTCAAGGCATGTGTCTAGTCTAACCATATCAAATTTCGGTGTATACAGGCAAATATTGAAGAAATTTCAACATTGGCCCCATTCACTGCCCACTATGCAGGGTCGGTGCATGACATTTGTGGTGGGTGAATTAAAGCTTCTGCGACATCAACTCGACTTGGTAATTCAATAATCAAACCCTCCTTGAGTATTATGTGGGGACATCAAACATCCTTAAGTATCATGATGGGTGTTATGAGATCCTTAAGTATTATGTGGGTTCGGTGGAATAAATTTGTGATGGGTGTATTGGAAGTTCCATGCCAAATTTTAAGATAGTTCCAACAACGATTCTATAGAAGGGAATGACGAATGATGACAATGAGAGGTGCAACATGATGAACGTTGATGCAAATGTGGATGATCTCAAAGATTATGTGGGGAGATCATACATCCTTGAGTCTTGAAACCCTCTCATACCAACAAGGCATGTGTCTAGTCTAACCATGTCAAATTTCGATGCAGAAAGGGATATATTAAAGAAATTTCAACGTTGGCCCCATTCACTGCTCACTATGCGGGGTCAATGCATGACATTTGTGGTGGGTGAATTGAAGCTTCTGTGATATCAACTCAACTCGGTAATTCAATAATCAAACCCTCCTTAAGTATTATGTAGGGACATCAATCATCCTTAAGTATCAAAACACTCTTAAGTATTGTGCTAGGGCTAGAGTACATGATGGGAAATAGTGACCTGTGAATGGGGCCAACGTTGAAATTTTTTCAAAATGTTTCTGTATGCACCAAAATTTGACATGGATACTCTATTCACATTTGACATGCACCTAAATTTGACATGGAGAGTCTATTCCATGTCAAATTTCAAGATAGTTCCGACGATAATTCTATAGAAGGGAAGTTCCATGTCAAATTTCAAGATAGTTCCGACAATGATTCTATAGAAGAGAATGACAAATGATGACAATGAGAGGTGCATCATGATGAATGTTGATGCAAATGTGGATGATCTCAAAAATTATGTGGGGACATCATACATCCTTGAGTCTTGAAACCCTCCCATACCATCAAGGCATGTGTCTAGTCTAACCATGTCAAATTTCAATGCATACAGGCACATATTGAAGAAATTTCAACGTTGGCCCCATTCATTGCTCACCATGTGGGGTCGGTGCATGAAATTTGTGGTGGGTGAATTGAAGCTTCTGCAACATCAAATCGACTTGGTAATTCAATAATCAAACCCTCCTTAAGTATTATGCAGGGACATCAAACATCCGTAAGTATCGTGATGGGTGTTATGAGAACCTTAAGTAATATGCGGGGACATCAAACATCAAACATCCTTAAGTATTGTACTAGGGCTAGAGTACATGATGGGAAACAATGACCTGTGAATGGGGCCAACGTTGGAATTTTTTCAAAATATAGTAGGGTTGATAGTTTTTTGCATTGAGAGAAGCAAAGTTAGTCTACAACAAGTATACTGACAAATGCTCATCAACTATGGAAAATTAAGAACGAAACCTTAAAAATAATCTAAATATTAGTCAATCACGGTATTTACAAAAGCTCGTACATGTTCTACCAATCAAGCCCTACCTACCAACACATTTAGTAGCCAATATAATGGATGTCACCTTTTCTCCCACACTACATTTAGAGAGAAGTTAATGTTTGTTAGTGAAATCATGTCTTATATCCTTATTTTATATGGTGAACCCTTTGTGTTTTTCTAGTGAGTAGATTTTGTCAAAAAGAACAAAAATTGCAAATGTTTATATTCAAAAATTTGGAGATAGAACTTAGGGCTTATGTACAATTGACCTTTGGGATTTCCAAAGGCGATATAGTTTGAACCTTGGATTTAGATTTTAAGCATATGATGAAGTTAAAACTATCACTCCAAGAAGACTATAAGCATAGGGATTTAGTTTGTAGCAAGAGGACCATATGGAGAATTTGGAGCTCTAAATTTATAATGAAAAAAATACTTTAAACATTGCAAGTGGTTTTGGTTTCAATATTTTCTCTTCAAAACTATTTGTGAGTGTTGTTATCTAAGTTTTTGATAGGTAATTGTTGCATCTTTCTTAGTTATCTAACATAATAGATGTTTGTTTGCTGAACTATTTTTCTTGTTTTCTAACCTTTAATAACATATTCAATTCTAAATTGCTAATTGTGGTTATGGTATAATTATGCCATATTTTATGTTAATTTATATTCAACTTAGCTATCTCAATTTTATATTTCATTTTGTTTCATTGTTGAAGTAGCATTGATATATTTTGTTGAATATAAAAACTAACATTCACTTTGAGAGGTTGATGTATATTAATTATAAAATATTATTTATATCATATATGTAATTTGTGTCATAACAAAAGAAAACATAAAAAACATAAATAAAAATATATGTGATTTATATAATATATAATTTATATATTATATAAAATACATTTTATAATATATATCTTAAAAAACAATGAAAGCACATAACTCACGCTCCATAACCTCACCTCATCATGCACGAAATTCTTGAGATCAAATAACCTCATGACCTCCCGACTGATGGTGTCCTAGACTAGTGCATAACCTCACCTCTCGACTGAGAGTTCCCTTGATCAGTGCATAACCTCACCTCTCAACTGAGAGTGACCTCACATGAATGAATTGAGAGTGATAGGAGACCTAGCTCATTAATCAATCGCATGACAGATGAGAATAACCTCACCTTCCCATGATTGAGAGTGCCCTTACTTGTGCGACATAGGAGGAGCAAACTCCCGACAGACAACGACATCACTAGCCCTTGCTGGAGCGACATAGGAGGAGTGATTGAGAGTTCCATTTCTAGAGCGACATAGTAGTCCCTTGCTGGAGAAATAGAGGATACCCCACCTTGATCGGGAATGATGCCAAAATCAGCAAGTTCTTAAAATCCTTTAAAACCCCAAATCATGAATTAAATCTCCTCCAAGGTTTTGTTAAGATTTTTAACCAATTTGAGAAAGAGAATATATTTTGGAAGCCCTAAACATTTAATCCATTTGTCATCCACTTTCTCAACTAGATGTTAATATGCTTGGATTGCTATGACCTTTATTTCCAAGACCCCATGACCGATAATTTTGGATAATAGGGGCAGTGGATTTGCATAAAAACCAAATGGAATATTGAAGCTAGCTCTATAATATGAATACTCAGAGGGATTAATAGAATAGGCTAGATGTTTTGACTCTATCTCATTAAATACACATGTGTTTTTAGTTATTACTTGAAGTTGCACCTGTTATTGAGGACATTTGCTTTTCAATCAATAGGAGTGTAACTGTTATTGAGGACATTTCAAGCCCATTGTGATGCTATTTTTGGCAGTTGCATTGATTAAAATTTTGATTGCATACAATTTTGAATGAAAAATGGATTTAAATCATAGTTAGAATTTCATCCATATTCAATGAGACCCAATAAACTTTAATTATAGATCAAGTGGTATGAATCTCAATGAGTAACTTCATAGGTAAATTTTGTATTTAGTATTTACCTTTCTATCAAAACATTTTGAAATAACTGTGAAGATTATACCAACTCCCTATGGTTAGTGCATCAAGAATGCAAGTGCAACACTGATCCATGTGGTAGTCGCAAGGCACTTAGGCAAGGTTTTGCTAACACTATCATCCCAGATGATTGAGATTTAGCCATGACCTCTAATGATGAATTGAATTTACTCAATGGAGCACTTTTCATTTTTCTCTCCCAATCAACCTCAGACTTTTTCTCTGTAGGATTCTTTATTTATGTTATTTTTGGTATTCTCTAGGAGATGTGCTTGCACTCCCACACTGTATTCATACTTGTTTTATCCTTCAGTCCCATTGACCTACTTTTATGGTCATTTGTTGGACATTAATAAAATTATCTTATCTTATCTTATTTTCATTCTGAATGAGAAATCAATCAACAAGTCACCTATTTAAATGTTAGAAAGAAAAATTAGTCAAAAAATTAGTTAAGCTATTTATGATAGAAAGTGCACCTGATCAATGATTGGTGTAAAAAATTTGAATTGGGCTATTGAGGAAACTTGCTGAAAGTTAAATTTATTATATCCCAGTTGTGCAATTGAGAAAGGATTATAACTTTATGTTGATCTATAGCACAAAGTTATTCCAAAAGCTAACATTGTAACAATTTCAAAACCCATGCATTCATTCAAAATGAAATTGATGTTGAACTAAGGTACAATTTTGTGTGAACATACTTAAGATATAACTTATGAATTAGTATGTTTTGTTATCAAATAACACTGATGTGTCATGATCATATCCGTCTCTCTACAATATGTTTTAAAGGCTCCTGTTCTTCCTTCAAAGGATCTATAAAATCATGTTCAAGACCAACTTTTGTAAGCAACCAAGATTCTAACAGGTTTATACCAAGTCATAGTGTCCTCCCAAAATCAAAAGAGATTTTGCAGATTGCACTTGTGCCTTTGTATTTGTTTCAGAATGTATTGCAACCATAATGGCTTCTAGTGCATCTTCTCTATATAAAATTTATTGTTGAGGCTGTACATGTAGTCAATTTGGTATTACTCAGGGAAGACAAACATTAATACGCTTCACAATGAATACTGACAACTTATTTTCCTGACAAATATATCTTTAGAAAGTTATGTTTGCAGATGTACAAAAGGCCACACCATAATTGCGTCAAAAGGTGCACTATAGAGACCAGTATGGGAGATGTTCCATATGCATCTGTAACATTGATGTGGCATATGTCAGCCAAAGATATTACTGAAAATAAAATAAAATAATAACAATCAATCATAAAGCTAATGTATTGTTATCGATAAAAAAAAGTCACCATATCATTTAAAGTGAAAACCTTTTTTATAGTGCAAAAAATCGAGGAAAAGTTTGCACTTTGAAGGATTTGATCCCTCTCGACACTTGATAGATCCAAGGTTAATATGGATCTAGGTTGGTAGAGAAAACAACAAGCATATGCTTCAATGTGAGGAGTACACATATTAGAATATCCATCAGTAACAACAGAGATTCAACCATGGGTTGTTGTTCAAGCAATGTTGTGTGGAGGCAGATTAGAAGAATGCAGATAGGATTTAGAGGCCTTTCCTTTTGCAATTCACTCAACATTACCATTTGAAACTCTCTGATACGACAAAAGAAAAGAAGAGTGAATTAAACAATCAGATGAATCCATCCAATAAAATAAAACTTCATTGACTAAGACTAATTATATCCTGGATTTAACTGATGGAATACAAATTTGACAGCCATGATAAATAATGTGTAGCATGCACCAAACACGGGTCATAAAAACTATAACATATAAATGTCCTTTAAACCCAAGATGGAAAACTCATATAAAAGGTGATGGCTCTAGGCTAAACCCAGCTATGTGTCCGGATTGTGTCAGCGAGTCGAGATGCTAAGAAATATTGAGATGCATATAACTGAGATACCAATAACATTCACATACTTGTTTAAATGAAGCAGTTCTACGAGGAAGGAAATTGGAACATTTCTGGATATGCCTTGGTTATATTGTAACATTTTTGGCCCAAAAAACTTGCTAAAATAGGTTCAACATCCCTTCATATTGTAGAGCTAGCTTCAATTTTTATAGCACACTTCAAAATTCCCATTTTTTAGCTATGGTTGAGGAAATATGGCTCCAAGAAGTTATGGTTCCCTTGAATCATATACCAAGTAAGAGAGGGCATGCCTTGATCTAAATGTGTAACTTCGAAAATATGAATCATATTGAAGAGAATAGATATAGTAAAGACTACAAGGTGGAAATCCTCAAGGAGATTAGATGTAGGGCCTTAATCATGCAATGTATAATGGTGTGAGATACGGTGAGGATAAAAATGGAAACCCTTGAAGTGTCTATTTCAAAGAATTTTTTTAAGTCAACCTTCATATTGTTAGTGTGGCAGTATGACACTTTCTAGGATTGTCATATGCACATATAGTCTCTATTTACTATTCACGTCAATGTTTTATCTTCACCCACTATGCATATGTGCCATCCTCGTCTTATATTGAATGAACACCATGTAGGAAAATCTTGTGATTTTAATCATATTTCATCCCATTTGTATTCCATGTCTCATCCCTTCAATCCTATATGGTTTTTTCTTGGACCTAAAACATTATAGAATTCAATTTTGGTACGAGGTCAAGTCAGTGGGAAGTGTTGCGCAACTAGAAAACATAAGAATATCACTCCACCAATTCTAGTATTGGACCGGAAATATCATAAAACACATGTTTAAATCAAGTATTGGTGTTGGGGAAGGATCCATGCAACACTGAGGAACATAAGGGTCAATATCTACCTAGGCTCTTGAATCCAAAAACATTATGAAACACAATCATGCATTGTATCATGTTTAGAACCACCTCAATTTTTTTGTTGCACGTTCAATTGCTAAATTGAAAAATCACCATTTAGGTATGTATAATCTTTTGATTATGTCCTATAGATATTATGGATCTATCAGTGTAGGTTTATGGTTCACCAATGGATAAATTCTAACATGAATGTATGGTTCACCATATCCATAATAAAATGATGGTTCCTTATCCATCCCCATGCTAACATATTCACCTCATGCCTTCAACGATGCCTTTCAGCTAGAATGAATGGCACATGCCCTCACTAATGTCACCTTACAATTAATATTAGTTCCTTCAATGGTTCCTTTTAAAAATATTGATAATATCACCTCACCATGATCAATGCCTTTGATGGTTCCTTTTGACATCATCACTTCATGTCACCTCACGATAATTCCACCTCTAATGCCCTCACTAGTTGTAGGCTAGCATTTCCAAATTTCACCCTCCCTCATAATAGTTGTTTCCTCTCACCTCTCTTTCCTTCACTAGTTCAACCTTATGGTGTTAATATTAAGAGGGAATTTGAGGAAACAAGGCTTCATCATCTATACCAAGGTGCAACAACATGTTTTTAAAGAAGTGAAGATGTTGAAGCTATGCACTACACCTATGCTTACACTACTATATGTTTCTCATCCTTTTGATATAGAAGATGATGCATATGACTACGGGATGGGTATTTTTTTGAAACAACAATTTCATTCCATTGTGTTTTACTTAGAGACATTCAATGATGCAATCCACAACTTTTGAAGTTATGATAGAGAGATCTGCTCCATTGCTTAAGTAGTTCACTAGTGGAGACACTGTGTATAGGGAAAATAAATTGTTATTCAATCTAACCATAAGCCACTACAGACCTAGAGAAAAATTGAGAACACACCACATATGAAATGGAATTTCTTATAGCAATTCCAATTGGTTGTCAAACATTTACATTGAAGAGATAAAAATGTAGACTACTATTGAAGTCGACCACCAATAACATTCGCAGTGGTTCTTAACACAAAAAGGTGTGATATATAACACTAGCAAGAGTTCTACAATACACACATAAATTTTGTGAAATTTTATGCAACCATTCAATAAGGATGCCACACTACCTACACAAGACTTATTATTAATTCGGTTGATTTTTATATGAATACAAATCTTTTGTATTGACTTGGTAGGATGTGCTCACTTGCAAGTGAACCTAGGGAATTGTTGATTTGGTAATCTCATTTCCTGAAGTTGGTTGGGCATTTTTTCACATAAAATATAGTTGCAAATTTACAACAACATTTTTATTCGCCATGTATGTGGCATGATGTTGAGCACCACCTCAATTTTTTTGGTGCATGTTTGATTGCTAAATTGAGAAATCACCATTTAGGTATGTATAATATTTTGATTATGTCCTCTAGATATTATGGATCTGTCAGTGTAGGTTTATGGTTGACCAATGGATAAATTCTAACATGAATGTATGGTTCAACAATGGATAAATTCTAACATGAATGTATGGTCTTTATCATTGATCTTAGTACATGTAAAGAAATATTGCATCTTATTTAGAATTACAGAACTACTAAATTGAAAATTGCATTTTGAAAAGCATATCATTTAGTGGGAATTGAAGTTAGGACTTTGCATTGTGTTCATATTCATTTATTTTACTTGTTGAGTCATAACATCAATAGTTTCACGACCACACCTTTTTGAGTAAGCAAGGCCAGTAAAAGTAATGCTTATAATTTAAAATTGATTAGTAACAATTTTATTTTCTAGGGTGCACAAACTACCTTAGGATTTAGATCCTTGGAATAGGATTTTGTGAGTAAACTTCTCCAAGGATATTAAACCAACATATGTGTTTGACTAAGGGAGTGGAGAAATTCATTGTATAATTGGTAATATCAGGAGGCTTCGCTTACATCGGAGTTAAGCACGAGGTTGCGTGAGGTTGGTTGAAGGGATATCCCCCCGATACCTTCTTAGCATCAAATATATTTTTGGGGATCTATTCATATATGGGGATCTTTCTAGTACCTTTACCTCTGTGAGAGGTAGTGATTTCAAGGTTTTGGGCTTTGTTACCTTGCCCATATGGTGGATCTGAATTACGAATGTTCTCCTATGCATCGGTTATATCATGGTTTCTTAGTTGCTTGACTTAGGTACCACATAGGTTACTTGCAGAGGTTATTTTGTCGGTACCCTGGGTCAAATAAGGGTCGGACAACACACAGCCTTTATGAAGGATTACCTCTCTGGGGGGATCTAACCAACTGGTTGTTAAGCCCACAAGGGCCCTTATAAATGATTATGTTACCTCCGATATTTAGCAGAGAAGTCTTAGGCCCCTCTTGGGTGAGGCATACCTACTTTAGAGAGGGAGGCCCCTTCAGACACTTTATCATGTTTGTGTGCATATTGGCCTTTTGTTTATTTTACTTTGGTGTGCTCTTTGATTACTAGTTGGCCTTAGGATTTGTTATTTTTTTTATTTCATGAGTCTTGAGTCATCGTGGAGCCAAACCAACTTCCCTGCAGGTCTCGCCACTTGTTATAGTTACCACCGCATTTTGAGTCTTTTCCTTCTAAAAGGCATAAAGTTATCATACATGGTAGATACACCTCCACTTACCAGACTTGTGATCAGTTGGCACAGGGGCAGACCCAGGGTTCAACGCTACAACGCTGCAACCTTAGCTGGGACACAGATCTATGATTCTTTACTTAATATAGCACTCAACACTGCTGGATCTTTAATATGCAATCAATAACCACTTTGCAGATACAACAGAGCTTCACAACATTCACAATGAACTAGATTGTTTGATCACTTATCATCCACAGAGTATTCATATCTAATAGGTCAAGCACTTAGCATATACATGTGGATCATACCTAACATTCTACATATCATAAGCACTAAGCATAAGCATATATAGCAGATCTATCTACTCATCTCAAAGCACTTAGCAAATAATCACATCAATGTATTAGAACAAGGCACAAAGTGAACAACACAGGATTTACATGGTTCACCCCACCCTAGGGCTACGTCCACCAAATCATCTTCTTTATTATCATCGGCTAATCGATTACAAGAACAAAGCCTTAGAAACCCTTACTTCGCACAGGACAAAATATTTGCGTAGCTCGCTAGATCCTTCTTCCTTTCCTTTCAACACAAAGCCTTCTATAGCTTCACACAACGACTTGCACTAAGTTCTGCAAGTCTATACAGAACGCACAAAAATCTTGATCACACAGATCCCTCCTTGGCACTTAGCCTATATCACATAGATACAATATTATTCTCTACTAATACTTTCTTACATTTTCCTATCCTTCTATTTATACATACAAAATGGGCCTAAGCATGGCTAAACCCATAGGTTGATATCCCTTTCCCATTACATATTCCCAAAACCCAAAAAGGGACCCAAAAGTGGGTTGATATTCTGCAATCTCCGCTTCGTCTGGAACTCCATCTTCGACAGGCTATCGAAGTCCAAAAAATGGGCAAATATGACCAAGTGCTCCCAAAACTTGGTCAAGGGCCAACAGGCCCCCAACACTCACCTCTAACTCATCCCGAGTCACTCTGGTCTGAGCAATTCTACCTCGAACACCTCAAGCTTGGCTTGATCTTCTTCGACCTGCTGCAATGCTACGACCTCTTTCTCAGTGAACTCCTGGATGAGTGCGTCATTGACTGGCCCTTCTAGGCATTTTTATGCTATGATGACGACATGTCCTAGCTCGGCTTCTTGGCTTTCAACTTAGGTGAACAATTGGCATGCCTTCTCTTGCACTAGTTGAAGTCATTGAGAGACTTCCATCACTTTGTTCTATATCATGTGGATCTGTTGCTAGGTCATGTGCTACTCTGTAAACCTCTTCATTCTTTCAACTGGTGTTAAGGCCTTCAGCTGCGCCTGTAGCGTATCTGCGTGTTTCTTTGCTTCTTGGAACTGCAACTCCAACACCTGTAACTATGGATTTTCTATAAGGTTTTCATATGTCTGAGCGCTCCTGGAGCTCATCTTCTTGCACTCCAAGGAAAGGGCTTTCATTCTACCAACTGCGTTGCAAGTAGTTGCCTCCCTTAGGTCTCTGATTTCTTGAGGAGTCTCGGGCACGGTACGAAGTTCCCGATCTGCAATGCGCTGTTGAAGATGTTGAATTACTTCTTTGAGTCACGCCACCTACTGTGGCACTCGTTCCTCAGTTTTCACTTCTATGATTGTCACAAAGTGAAGTGTGCTGTGAACCATTTCCCATACTTCGAGTTTCTCTACGAGCAACTGTTCCTTGTTTTTTTGTAGTGTTTCTTTCTCTTCATCCCAATTTTCTTGTAGAGTGAGATTTTTCATTTCCACAATACTTTTGTGGTCCTCAAGGTCTTTCTATACTTGTGCTAAATCCTGGGTGTCTTGTGTTATCTCTTCTTGAGCTCATCAAAGGCGAGCTTCAATTGTATTAGCAATCCGATGTAGTTGGGCTGGCTCATCACCTAATTCTAGTGTTCTTGATGGCAGGGGCGCAGTGGAAACTACGTGGCTAGACTGTATTGCTTGCTATACTCCTTGAAGATCATCCTTGATGAGAATGAACACTTCCTCCTACTTGGCTTCCTACGTTTTTGCTATCTCTAGCGAAGTATCGTTCAGTGCAGTGACTATGAAGTCGAAGTCATCCAGAGTGAGAAAAATCTCAAACTTGGTTCTGGTTGCCTTAGTTTTCTTCCTGGACGAAGGATTTGGTGGGGTAACCTTCCTTTTCTTGGATGGATCCTCCTCCTCTCTAGGCGATGTAACTTCGCCTTTATTTTGCTTGAATTCTATGCTACCTGGCTCTCCACCACCACCTCCCTGCTTAGGTGAGATCGAAGTGGTCTTTGAAGAAGTATTGTTGACATCTTGAAGTTCTTCATATTTCTTGGTCTTTCTTGGTCCAGGGGTATCATGCAAAGGTTCTGGACTGTCTATATTAGAAATATCTGCGGGGTCTGCTGAGATGAGGAGGTCTGTCGACCACACCTTGGTGATTTCTTCCAAGTCTTCTTTTGTTAACTTATAATATGACTGTAACTGCTACTTGTGCTTGTCAGCGCACGCTGTGATGTATATAAAGTGTCTGTCGATGTTGAACTTCATCAGGGGCCGAAACCTATAGAGGGTGTTCGAAGTGATGTGTGGTGTAGACTGGATTGCGATCTTCAATTGATTGTAGTAGGTATGGAAGAGGACATTGGATTGCCACTACTTGTTCATATCACTCGAGTACCACAAAGTACTGAGCTTTGCAACCAAAGGTTCAAAGGGCTCGATGTCCAGGAAGGTCGCACCTTCCAACATCTCCCATGTGATGAAATCTATCAATATGAGAAGCCAGTTGAAGTGGAACTCATATCCTTGGTCTTGTGCTCCTCTACAGTCAAGCTCTAGCTGGTTCACGAGGTACTGCGC
>CBVK0100043062.1:0-41031 GCA_900067695.1 Picea abies | reverse complement strand
CTTCCGATCTCACAGGCATTCAGAGTTTATTGGTTCAAGTTGCATGGAGTTCTCTTGTTCTTGCAAATGCCGAAACCTGAAATGGCCCCACAACCTAATTGAATTTGTGGTTCGATGATTATCATTGTATGTTGTTCATGCATCAAGCATTACCAAACGCCAAAACTCGATATTGTCTAGGCCCCATACCTTTTTCATGATTTTGTGATTCGACGTTTGACATTGTGCGGTGTTTTTCATCGAGATTTTGTAAACCCCGAAACCCAAAAAGGACCAGGCCCACACTCCATTTATTTTTCTTTACAATTTGAGAATTGTTGTTTGTGGTGTTGGGTATTCATAAACCCCAAAATCTCGAACCCCAGAACCCCGAAGCATTGGGCCCATATTCCATTCACATTTTCGTGATTCCGAAGTTGTTGTGGGGTGTTGTTTGGCATTTGTAATCACCAAACCCTGAAACCCGAAACCCAAAGTGGTGGGTCCACAACCTTTTCGCATTTCGGGATTCAACAAAACAATGTGGTCTTTTATTTTTTGTATTCGGTGTTTGTAATCGCCGAAACCTGATTGACCTCCATTTTTCACACTTTAAATATACATATATATATATATATATATATATACACTATGCATTTTTCCATTTGCATTCAATATGTAGGTAAACTCAAATCTGCATCACAATTTACTTGTGGCTTTTTCAACTACGACGCTTTATCTTACTACAGTAGTAATCCAAACCACAGTACAAATCTTCTTTAAGAATTGACTAGTCATATCCTTCAAGCTAGTATACTTTCGGGAACTAGTATTCATAACAGTAATGAGATGCAACAAAGATAATCCATTCCGAACTAGTAGAGAGACAGTCTAGCAATTCCTAAGTTTGCAATAGGATGCATTCGATCTTTCATCCTTAATTTCTATCAAGTATGTAACCATTTAACATTCAGCCAGAGAAGGGACAAAAATAACATATATGAAATAATACGCTGAAAGACAAAGGGAACAACCATGTTCCTCCCAACTGTAGAACAGGGCAACCAAACTACTTGCCCGCTTCACCCCCTAGCATGACCATGAATCCATGAGGGCGAACTTGGAAAAGCTTCTGTTCAGCAATGTCCTACAGCTTCAGCAGTTTACCCTTGCCTCACACTCAAGCAGTGTTCATAACAGGAAGTAAATCAAAAGTCTTTGTTCCTAGCATACTTGGTATCGTCCTGCCTCCTCTCATATGCTATTTATCATTTGCCCAGGTCTTCTCCCTCCCTTGGGAATTTTTGCAGATTTCTAAATCCCTGATTTTTAGGGGCTACCAATGGCCAAATCACTGATTTTCCACTTGTAATAATCAGCCCAGATGTAGTTCTAACATGTTCCCCACTCATGGAGTCATGGTCAGCTAAATTTAACATGGTTGTTCCATTTGTCCTCCTATAATCAACATAAAATATTTTGTTTCCATACAAGTGTCATAGTCAAATAGTTAGTTGGGTCAAATCAGGTCTCTACCCAACAGTCAAAATAATTAATTACAATTACCAAATTCAAAATTCAAAATTCAAAATTGCCATAAATGGAAAAAAAATTCCAAATTCGAATTTACTAAAAACGGAATAAATTTCTAGCAATTCTTTAAATTTCAAAAATATTTTATTTTTGGGGATGTCACATCCTTTCCCCCTTCAGTAAAACACTATCCTCAATGTTCATTCCTTTCTAGGAACAGGATTGGATGAGATTTCCACAAATCTCCCTCTAACTCCCAAGTGGCCTCCTCAGGACTAAAGTGCTTCCATTGCACCTTTATCTGAGCGATGGCTCTGTTCCGATGTGTTATTTCTCTCCAGTCCAGAATGCGCATGGGTTCCACCTGGAACTCGCCTTCGGGTTCCACCTGCACCAAGTTCCAATGAATTCTATGAGTAGGGTCATGAATATACTTTTTCAGCAACGAAACATGAAATACATTATGAATTCTTAGATTAGTTGGAAGTGCAAGTTGATATGCTATGGGTCCAATTCGAGCTAGTATCTCAAAGGGCCCACAAAACCTGGGTGCCATCTTGGCACAATTCCCTAACTTTAATGAGCTCTTTCGGGCCTTGACCTTCAAATAAACATGGTCTCCTACTTGAAATTCCAAGTGTCTTCTTTTCTGATCTGCATAGCTCTTTTGTCTGTCCTGTGCTTCTTTCAAGTTCTGTTGTACCTTTCTTACCATGTTTCCATTTCTTGGAGCATATCTGGTCCAACCATGAGTCTGTCAGCTAGATTATCCCAACTAATTGGAGTCGTACACTTTCTACCATACAATATTTCGAAAGGGCTCAACTTAGCCAAAGTTTGGTACCCATTGTTATATGCAAATTCTACCAAGTGCAGGTAGTCTTCCCACTTGCTTGGTTTTGTTCTTACGTACATGCGAAGCATATCCTCTATGATTTGGTTTGTCCTTTCAGGTTGTCCATCCATTTGTGGATGATAGCTTGTACTGAAATTCAAGTTAGTGTTTATCCCTGCAAACAATTCCTTCCAAAAAGTGGATGTAAATTTTACATCTCTATTTGAAATCACCATTTTAGGAATACCACGTAGTCTAAAAATTTATTTCATGAATATTTCAGTAATGTTTATAGCTTTAAAAGTAGACTTTACAAGAATAAAGTGTGCAGACTTACTGAGTTTATTGATTACAACCATGATAGAATCATTATGTTTCTAAGTTTTAGGCAAACCTGTTATAAAGTCCAGTGATATAGTCTCCCATTTTCATTCTGGTACTGGTAACGACTGTAATAGGATGGTTGGATGTTGGTGCTCGACCTTAACCCGCTGACAATATTGGCACCTAGTCAAGTATTATGTTGTTTCTCCCTTCATACTAGGCCAAAAAAATAGTTTTCTAAGTGTTGTTATTGTTTTCTAGTAACTTGGATGGCCAGAATACAGTTTCTTATGCACTTCGTCCAAAATTCTTGATTTCAATTCTACTGAATCTAGTATGTAAAGTCTATTTTTAAGTCATAATAGTCCTTTCTTGTCGATGCTTAGATCTGGTTTGTCAGAGTTGGCAGTACTATTTTGTAATTTTGTCATTATCTTAGTTTAATTTCTGTCGTTAATACCTGTCGTCCTTATTCTTTGTTCCAGATCACTTTTTTCCCTACTAATGTTTATCTCAAATAACCCATCAACTCTTCTTCTTAAAGCATCTGCTACTTTATTTTCCTTACCCTTGATATGTCTGACCTCGAATTTGAATTCGCTCAAGAAGGCTACCCACCTTGCTTGTCTTGCATTATGATCTGGTTGGCTAAACATATATTTCACCCCGCTATTATCCATCAATAGTAGGAATTTTTTTCCCATTAGATAATGTTGCCACATTTTTAAGGCATGTATTATTGCTGCCAATTCTAAGTCATGAGTGACATAATTTTTCTCGTGTTCTTTTAATTTTTGGGACTCGTAACAAATCACGTGCCCTTCCTGAGTTAGGACACCACCTAGTCCTTCTTTACTTGCATCAACACATACGGTGAGGTATTTATCTAGGTCTACTACCTTCAATATGGGTTTGGTTGTCAATAATCCCTTAAGTTTGTTAAAATTGTCTTGACACTTCTCTGACCAGTTAAACTTGGTTCCTTTCTTTTGTAATGATGTGATAGAGTAGGCTATCTTGGAAAACCCTTCTATAAACCTACGGTAATATCCGACGATTCACATGAATGACCATATATCTACTACATCTTTAGGTACCTTCCATTCCATAATAAATTTTGTCTTTTCCAGGTCTACGGAAATGCCTTCTACTAAAATTACATGTCCTAGATATTGTATTTCTTTCTGATAAAAGTCACACTTGTCAAATTTGGCATACAGTTTGTGTTTCCTCAATGTTTGCAGAAATATCCTTAAGTGTTCTTTAGGTTCTTCTTCTGTTTTTGAATAGACCAGAATGTCGTCGATAAATACTACCATGAACTTGTTCAAGTATTGACTAAAAATACTGTCCATCAGGCACATAAACTTGGCTGGTGCGTTAGTGAGTCCCAAAGGTATGACTACGAATTCGTAGTGTCCATATCTTGTTCGAAAAGTTGCTTTTCCTATGTCCTCGTCCTTTATCCTAACTTGATGATAACCGAATCATAAATCTAACTTTGAAAAGATATTGGCCCCACCTACTTGATCGAAGAGATCATTTATCCTTTGTAAGGGGTATTTGTTCTTAATAGTTAGTTTGTTCAGTTGTCTATAATCGATACATAGTCTTAGAGTATCATCTTTCTTTTTCACAAAGAGGACTGGTGCTCCCCACAGTGAGACACTCAGTCTGATATACTCTTTGTCCAACAATTCCTGTAATTTTATTTTTAATTCCGTCAGTTCTGGTAGACTCATTTGGTAAGGTGCTTTTGAGATAGGGGCTGAACCGGGTAGTAGGTCTATGGAGAAGTCTATTTCCCTTCTAGGAGGTAATTACGGTATCTCTTCCAAAAACATGTCTCTAAATTCACGTCGGACAACAAAGTCTTCTAACTTTGTCTTATCTCTTTTTTCTAATAGATTCATCACATGGATGGCATAAACTTGACATCCCTTTCTAATACATTTCTTGAGGTGCATCGTTGAAACTTGTTTGACTAATACAGGTTTTGGTATGCCTTGGGTTGTTCTAACGGTGCCAAAATCATCTCTATAGCTAAGTATCTTTGTATAACAATCTAGTATTTCTTTGTGTTGTTCCAACCAATCCATCCCGATAATCATATCATAAGATCCTAGTGGTAGGATGTTCACATTGGTCCTTATCTTTTGACCATCTAAGATGAACTCAAAATTAGAAATAAAGTCAACTACTTTCCTTTTAGTACCTATTGCTAGTTGTACAAGCCATGATTTTGTGTGCTTCAGTTTCTTAAGTTTATTCGACTCTATTACATCAAGAGTAATATAACTTAACGTATCTCCGGGGTCAATTAAAATAGAAATTCGAGTGTCATTTATTTTACCTTCAATTTCTACCACCGAGGACTGGTGGTCAGCTTGTCGACCATCTATGGCTGCATTTATCCAACGCAGGCTTCTGCCCACGTATCCCACTATTGAGGCTTACTACAAATTGTGAACAACAGTTCTGTTTGCTAAAATTAAACGTGGACAGTTCGTCCTTAGATGAGGCTCTCCACACTCCAAACACTTTAATGGCTCGCAGGAGTTGTCCCCAAAATTTTTTGTTCCCAGGTTTACCAGTTTGCCACTACCTTGCGCATTCAGATGATTGGAGTGAAAATCCTTCCTTGGGAAACCTTTTGTTGCATTTTGATACGGAGCTAGCTAGTATCCCTTCTTCCGCTGGTTCATTCGATCTTGCTTCTTATCCTTCCAGGCCTTGGGAAACTCTCCCCACGATTTATACTGGTCATAGCACATTCATGCTTTCTTGAATACCTCAATCAAGGATTTGGGGTTGTCAAACTCAATTCTTCCTCTGTAGGGCTGTGGTAAACAGCTTAAGAATCGTTGGATTTTTACGTTATCCTCCTGGATGTATGGTACGAACCTTAGCAGTTCCAGAAATTTATTTATAAGGTCCTCCATCGTCATCTGTCCGAGTCGTAACTCATAAAATTATTTCGTATTCCTTTCATAATAGCTTTCAGAAAGGTGTTGTTTCTTAAAATACTTCTTAAAGTCGGACCATTCCAACTATTTCTCCTTTAGGCCCTTGGCCAATTTCAGGTCCTGCCACCAAATGTTGGCCTTCCCCTTCAGATTGTAGATGGTCATTCTGACCTTCATGTTGCTGGAATAGTTGTATATCTAGAAGTATCTTTTGATGTCCAACAACCATGCCTCAGCTTATTCTCCTGTCATGGATTCTCCATCAAAGGTAGCTAGTTTAATCTTTTTAAATTCTCCTTCAAGGTGGTCTACATGTTTTCTTTTTCTGTCTGGTATAGTTTTGTCTTCATCTGAAGGTGTCCCTTCAGATGAACTGTCTCCTTTTTTGTTTCCAGTCCAGAATTCTTGGAGGCCCTTTTGTTGACTTCTTCGTCATGGTTATCATCTTTTAGGATTTTCTTGGTTACTATACTACGCAGGAGAACTTCATTTATCTCTTGTTGTTCCTATTGTGCTTTCTTCAATTTTTCATCGTCGGCCTTGAAAACCTGCAGTTCAGCAATAAGATTCCTCATTGTTTCCAACACCTCCATGGGTGAGCTTCCATCATTGTTTTGTCTTGGATCTCCAGGAGGTCCTTACTGCAGATTTCCTTCCATCCTAATTTCTGCACCCTCCTGAGCTGCCATAATTTATAAAAATACAAAGGGCTTTCTGTTTGTAACAAGAAGATTTATTAGTTTTACATAAATCAAAATAAATACTAAGCAACTAATGTGGCCCTATTCAGGCCCAGTGTTGTATCTTTTGCTCCGATACCATATGTAATATACCTCAAAAATTGTCTGAAAAAAATAAAATTTGTTTGTATAAGTATCCTTGAATAGTTTGAGATTCAAGCAAGTAAGCTTTCTGTTATACGGCTTGAGTCTGAAAGTTTTCAAGAGTCCCTACTGTCATCGACTGTCATTATCATTTAACTTAAAGTTTTCTGATCGACGTTAAGTGTTTACTCCTCATTCAATGTTTATTTCAATTCCTGTAATTATAATTACTTTCCTATCTGTTTGAACCTATGACCATTACCACAGTCTTAACAAAAAAAATGACTTTGGGACTTTATGGCCAAATCCTTACGTGTTAGACCCTACAAATAACCCATTACCATATGTTTACAATACAAACAACTTTGGGGGTTGATGGCCTAGGCTTCATGCGTTAGTCCATACACATAATCACACGATGAAAACAACCAAACAGACTTAAGTAAAAGTAGAGTATTAGTCTATACTCCTCTGCGAAAAGTTTAAATATAAACAAACTCCTATAGTTTTCTTTTTTAAAATATCTGGATACAGGATATTAGTTAGGTAAGGATTTCTAGTTAAACTCAGAGTACGAATATTTCATAATCTTTCGATCATAATCAACTTCACTTGCATCGTTGGATTACAAGTACTACGTCTCGTACTTATTCTATATGCCCACTGGCTGTGACCACGAGCCTAATCAAAATGTCTTTCACATTTCGACATTTCGACATTTTGGCAAGTCGAAATCCCCGAAATGGAGCCAGATCAACGGTCCACAAAACTTCATAATCTGATCCCTTCTTTTCTTAATTGAATGGCTGATAGGATTTTAGCATTTTCCTTCGAGTCATCGTGACTCCAACATTATAAAATTCATGATCACAAAATCTCCAAAGTGATCGGATGGTTCACATAACCCACTGAGATGAACGGTTGATGGGATTTTGGAGTTTTGCCTTTCGGGTTTTCGAGACTCACAATAGTCCCTTTCGGCATTTCAAAGTCCTTGACATGCTCTGATCTTTCACATTTCGTGACTTCATCATTCTTGTTGTGAGTGTCCTTTACACCTACAACTCTCGGTATCTAAAACTCCGAAATGGAGATTAAGTCATGGTTTCCGTACCGTTGACTAAGGGTAACCCATTTTGTGATGGAAAATTCTATCGTTGGAATTAAAACATCGTATGGGATGTTCATTTGTTTCAATTCCGAACGAGATATGTAATACTATTTTTAAAATAATTGCAGGGTTTCCCTTCTGCCTACTTGTAATGGCATACTGGTTATTTTATTGGTTTAATATACTAGTGCCATATTGGCTACTTCCTTGAAAGGATTGTGAAAAAAGAAAAAATACTCGGCTATTGCCGGCTATATGTGTATCTTGTTTATAGTTGACTCCAGATCGCATGATGGTATATGAATTCAATTTTCACTTACTGTACTTGTGTTAAAGACTTTCCTTTTGAACTTTTAGGTGATTGTCTTGTTATTTACATAGTTAGGAATTTACTCAGGGGTGTGTTTTAAGTTTCAGGATGTTCCTTCTTCCTTGGGCCTTCGCACCTCTTGTGATTAGTTCTAGTAATTAAACTGTGTTAATTCAATGCACTCCAATAATTTTCCAACATTTCAACCTATAACTTTTCATTAAATACCAGTTGATATAAATATGTGTAAATGTTGTAGATGGTCTATAATAATTCTTGGTATTCGCAAGGTCACTTCCGTACTTTATGTCAAAGATTAATCATTTCACTGCTTTATGACGGTAGATCGGTGTTCATCTTGAACCTTCAATACATGAGGGTTCACTGTCAAGTGGTGGCCGACTTAGCCTTTGCAGGCCACCAAATACCATCACCGCCCTGGCTTAATTTTTCCTAAGGTCGAAGGGGCAAGTTTTGTTCCTATAAATAGTTGAATCATACTGTAATCCACATACATAGGGTGAGACAAGAGCTTGAAAGAATTTTTTTTTTAGTTGAACTTGTCACTCTGTGTTTTATTTTACTAAGCTTGTAAACTCTGTTCATGTTTTCATTTTTTAGCATTCGGAGTTTATTGGTTCAAGTTGCATGGAGTTCTCTTGTTCTTGCAAACGCCGAAACCCTAAGTGGCCCCACAACCTAATCGAATTTGTGGTTTGGCGATTATTGTTGTATGTTGTTCATGCATCAAGCATTACCAAATGTAGAAACCCGATATTGGCTGGGCCCCACACCTTTTTCGTGATTTCATGATTCGGCGTTTGACATTGTGTGGTATTTTGCATTAGGATTTTGTAAACCCCAAAACCCGAAAAGGATCGGGCCCACACTCCATTTGTTTTTTTTTTTTGTGATTTGAGAATTGTTGTTTGTGGCCTTGGGTATTCGTAAACCCCGAAATCCAGAACCCCGGAACCCCGAAGTACTGGGCCCATATTCCATTCATATTTGCACGATTCAGGAGTTGTTGTGGGTTGGTATTTGGTATTTGTAATCGCCAAACCCCGAACCCCAAAACCCAAAGTGTTGGGATCGCAACCTTTTCGCATTTCAGGAATCGAAAAAATAGTGTGGTCTTTTGTTTTTTGTATTCGGCGTCGATTTACCTCAATTTTTCACACTTTAAATATACATATATATATCTATACACTATGCAGTTTTCCATTTGAATTCAATATGTAGGTAAACTCAAATCTACATCACAATTTACTTATGGGGTTTTCAACTACGACGCTTTATATTACTAAAGAAGTAATCCAAACCACAGTAGAAATCTTCTTTAAGAATTGACTAGTCATATCCTTCCAGCTAGTATACTTTAGGGAACTAGTATTCATAACAGTAATGAGATGAAACAAAGATAATCCATTTCAAACTAGTAGAGAGACATTATAGCAATTCCTAAGTTTGCAATAGGATGCATTCGATCTTTCATCCTTAATATTATTTCTAACAGATACATTCTATCAAGTATGTAACCATTTAACATTCAGCCAAAGAAGAGATAGAAATAACATATCTAAAATAATACGTTGAAAGACAAAGGGAACAACCACGTTCCTCCCAACCGTAGAACAGGGCAGCCAAACTACTTGCCCAATTCACCCCCTAGCCCGATCATGAATCGATGAGGGTGAACTTGGAAAAGCTTATCTTCAGCAATGTCTTACAACTCCAATAGTTTTCCCTTGCCTCACACTCAAGTAGTGTTCATAATAGCAAGCAAATCAAAAGTCTCTTTTCCCAGCATACTTGGCAGCATCGTGCCTCCTTTCATATGCTATTTATCATTTACCCAGGTATTTTCCCTCCCTTCGGAAGTTTCAAAGATTTCTAAATCCCTGATTTTCAGGGGCTGCCAATGGCCAAATCACTGATTTTCCACTTGTAATAATCAACCTAGAGGTAGTTCCAACATGTTCCCCACTCATGGGGTCATGGTCAACTAAATTTAACATGGTTGTTCCATTTGTCCTCCTGCAATCAACATAAAATATTATGTTTCCATACAAGTGTCATAGTCAAATAGTTAGTTGGGTCAAATTAGGTCTTTGCCCAACAGTCAAAATAATTAATTACAATTACCAAATTTGAAATTCGGAATTGTCATAAATCGAAATTTTTTTCCAAATTCGAATTTACTAAAAACAGAATAAAGTTCTAGCAATTTTTTAAATTTCAAAAATATTTTATTTTTGGGGATGTCACAACTTCCCAAGTCTTGGAAAGCCAAGAAAAAAGACATAATGAACTAGTGGAATAAGGGAGATCAACCAGCCCCTTTCCGGAATGTAACAAAGAATTTCCCAAGGAAAGAATTCCATTGCAATAAAAAGAACACCCAGGGAGGAGGTAGACCAGTTAATATGGGAACCAAGAAGTTTGGGGACAATTGAGAGAACTGTTAAAGTGTTGGGAATGCGGAGAACCTCACTTAAGGAGGAAATGTCCATGTTTAACTTCTGCAGCAAGGACCATGCTTCAAAAACTACAAGAGGCCTCTACAATGAGAGATGTGGGCAGAAGATTACATAGAATCAATGCAGCAGTGGATATCCGACAAGCTAATCATTAGTTCACTGTAGAGGAAGTTGAAGGTAAAGTTAAAAAAAATCATGTTTCTGTTTTAATTGATCCAGGAGCTACCTTGAGTTATGTTTCTCCTGGTATAGTGGATTCAAATAATCTTAAGAAAGTAAGGTATACAAATTCTTGGCTAGTACAACTATCAAAAGGGACAAAAAGAAAAGTAGTGGATTTCATTTTTTATTGTGAGTTCAGTTTAGATGGTCAAAACTCCAAGATAAATCTGAATATTCTACCGTTAGGGTCTTACAATATAATTATTGGAATGGACTAGTTGGAGAGGCATAAAGAAGTTTTGGATTGTTATGAAAAAATAACTCACTTACAAAGACAAAAATAACATTGTTAGGACAGTACAAGGCATACAAAAACCAGTCTCAGTTAGGTAGATTTCAAAAATACAATTTAAGAAGTGCATGAGTAAAGGTTGTCAGATTTATGCTATCCAAGTGACAAATCTATTGGAAAAAGAAAATAAACCTAACCTAGAAGATTTTTCTGTCGTACATGAATTTAGAGATTTTTTTGTAGATCGAAATACCTGGACTTCCCTAAGAAGAGATATAGACTTCTCTATCGATCTTTCCTGGTTCAACCCCTATATCTAAGGAATCCTACAGAATGAGTTTAACCGAATTAACAGAGTTAAAAAATCCAACTACAAGAACTGTTGGACTAGGAATACATCAGACCAAGTGTCTCACCGTGGGGAGAACTATTTCTTTTTACTAAAAAGAAAGACGTAAATCTAAGATTATGCATTGATTATAGACAACTTGATTGTTAAGAACAAATATCTCCTACACAAAATCAATGATTTGTTTTATCAAGTGGGAGGGGTAAAGATTTGTTCTAAGTTGGATTTAAGATTTGGTTATCACCAGGTCAGAATAAAGGATGAATACATAAGTAAAAAAACATTCAGAACGAGGTATGGAAATTGTGAATTTGTGGTTATACCATTTAGTTGAACTAACGCACCAACAACAATTATGTGTTTAATGAATATGATTTACAGTCAGTATTCGGATAAGTTTGTTGGTATTTATTGATGGCATTCTAATGTATTCGAAAACGAAAGAAGAGCACGAACAAAAACTACGTCACTCACGACTTGGAATTAGCAGTTGTAATCCATGTGTTAAAAAATGGAGACATTATATAATGGGAACAAAATTTATGTTGCTAACTGATAACAGTGGTGTGAAATTCTTGTTTAGTCAACTAGACCTTAATGCAAGGCAAGCAAGATGGTTGGCCTTCTTGAGCGAATTCTATTTTGAGGTAAGACACATCAAGGGTAAGGAAAAAAAAGTGGCATATGCTTGAAGTAGAAGGATTCATGGGTTGTTTGAGATAAACATTAGTAGGGCAGAAAGTGACATTGAGAAAAGAATAAAGGCTACAAGTAATAATGATGAAAAATGCATTAAAACAATGACAAATTTACAAAATAATGCAGAAAATTTAGACATAACATATCTGATTTTGGACATAAATGGTCTACTAAGATTCAAAATTAGGTTATACATACCAGATTATGCTGAATTAAAGTTAAAAGTTTTGGACGAAGTACACAAGAGACCATATGTTGGTCATCAGGGATACCAGAAAATGGTAACAACACTAAGGAAGTTATTTTATTAGCCTAATATGAAATGTGAGACATCAAAATACTTGTCTAAGTGCCAATATTGTCAATAGGTGAAGGCTGAACACCATCACCCAACCGGTCTGTTGCAACCTCTACCTATACCAGAATGGAAATGGGAGACTATATCACTAGATTTTATCACAGGTTTGCCTAGAACCCAAACACAGAATGATTCAATTACGGTAGTAATTGATAAGATTAACAAGTATACACATTTTATTCCTATAAAATCTACTTACAAAGCTATTAAAATCACTGAAATATTCATGAAGGAAATTTTTAGACTTCATGGTATTCCTAAAAATGGGGATTTCAGATGACGTAAAATTTACATCTAAGTTTTGGAAAGAATTGTTTGCAGGGTTGAATACTAACTTAAATTTCAACATAAGCTACCATCCAAAAACAGATGGGAAGACTGAACAAACCAACCAAATCATAAAATATATGCTACAAATGTACATAAGGACAAAATTAAGTAAGTGGTAAGACTACCTGCACTTGGTGGAAATTGCATATAATAATGGTTACCAGACATCGACTAAGATGAACCCCTTCGAAGTACTGTATGACAAAAAGTGTACAACTTTGATTAGCTGGGATAACCCAGTGGACAGACTCATGGTGGGACAAGAAATTCTCCAGGAAATGGAAAATATAGTAAGAAAAGTACAACATAATTTAAAAGAGGCACAGGACAGACAAAAAAATCATGTGGACCTAAAAAGAAAACACCAGAAATTTCAAGTTAGAGACCACATGTATTTAAAAGCCAAATCTAGAAGAAGTTCATTAAAGCTAGGAAAATGTTTCAAGTTGGTACCCAGGTTTGGTGGTCCTTTCAAGATCTTAGCTTGAATTGGACCCATGGCATATCAACTAGCACTTCCCGCAAATCTAAAAATTCATAAGGTATTTCATGTTTCTTTGTTAAAAAATTATTATGTTCATGATCCTACTCACATGATCGATTGACACATGGTAAAGGTGGAACCAGAAGGTGAGTTCCAAGAAAAACATATGGGCATTCTAGACTTGAGAGAAACAGTACTATGGAATAGATTCGTTGCCCAGGTAAAAGTGCAATGGAAGCACTTTAATCCTGAGGAGGCCACTTGGGAATTGGAGGAAGATTTGTAGAAATGTTATCTAACCCTGTTCTGAGAAAGGAACGAACACTGAGGACAAGGTTGTACTGAAGGGGGAAAGGATGTAATATTCCCAAAAATAATTAATTATTAAAGTCCTTATGTACTTAGGAATTTATTTATGTTTTTGGCAAATTCATATTTAGAAAATTATTGCCATTTATGGAAATTCTGAATTTGGAAAAAATATTATTGTAATTAATTATTGTGATTGTTGGGAAAAGATTTGATTTTCCCAACCAACTCTCTTACTATGACACTTTTAAGAGGAAAATATCTTTTATATGTATTGCTGAGGGAAAAATGGAACAGACAAGTTGAAATCAGTTGACCATGACTCTATGAGTGGGGAACAGGCTTGAACTACCTCAGGGATGAATTTTACAAGTGGAAAATCTAGAATTTTGCCATTAGCAGCCCCTAAAAATCAAGGATTTGTAAATATGTAAAAATTCCAAAGGGGAAAAGACCTAGGCACAAGATGTTTTTTCACGTATATCATATGGGAGGAGGCAGGACGCTGTCAAGTATGTTGGGGAAAGAATATCACTTGTTGTTATGAGCATTTTTTCTGAGTGTGAGGCGAGGATAATTTATGATCTGAAAGATGAATATAGTCAAAGAGGAGCTTCGGGGTTCGCCCTCATGGATTCATGGTCAGGTTAGCGGGTGAACGAAGCAAGTAGATTGGTTGTTTTGTTCTATGGATGGGAGGAACTTGGTTGTTCCATTTGTTGTTTGAACACTTTGTTCAGATATATCCATCTACTCTTTCATGGTTGAATGTTTTGTTGATTAATAGTTCGTATAATACATTTACTTGATTTTGTATCTCTTGATTAGTGGCTGATAGAATACATCTGCTTATTTTGGTAGAATGTTTTGTGAGATAAATAACTGGAATAATGAAATGGATTTAGAATGAACCTTTAAAATTCAAATTTATTGAATAGA
The DNA here is from genome assembly GCA_900067695.1 of Picea abies. Lineage (NCBI taxonomy): Eukaryota > Viridiplantae > Streptophyta > Pinopsida > Pinales > Pinaceae > Picea > Picea abies. Next base: position 26,747 of record CBVK0100043062.1, on the reverse strand, counting down.
TTTAAGAAAGCTACTCTGTGTGTTAGTTGTTGATAAATGTGTGAAAATATCCTATTCATGTGATTTACTCTCGAGACAACAATAGGAAAGCAAATATCAGTTCAATTTGTTGTTGATATTAGGAATATTTTGGTATAAGCAAGAATGTATACTTAAGTATGAGCATGCATAAAGAATGATTACAAATTGTTACAGGTCGAATGATCGTAAGTGTAAAACTATAGGAAAGGTCTATGTATGATTTATAGATTTGTAATAATCTTGAAAAAAAACAGTAGTATTACCGTGATAATCAAAATCTGTACCATATTAGTAAATATATGTGTGTGTGTGTGTGTGTGTGTGTGTGTAGATATTCATTTAAAGGAATATTTTGATTGTATAATGCCAAACGAAATTCGGGAAGGAAGACACGGACAAGAGATAAACACACACACACACACACACACACACACACACACACACAGATATATATATATATATATATATATATATGACCCTATGTTTATTTACAAAGAACTGAATGAAAGCATCCAATATATTCATGCAAATAAGGCATTGGGTCGACTTTTTGAGTTACATGAGATTCCAGTATTTTTCAATTATAACAATCTATGTAAAAGACATAGAAAATTACAGTCCCTTTTTATTACAGTAAATCTAGAGGCATTTTCCAGTATATATAATACATATCATCATAACTGTTTAAAACGGAAAATCATGTTTCCTTGGTTTTATTCCTTGTTCAAAAATTGTTTTTTTTGTGAAGGACCTAAAATACTAGTAACCAGGTTATCTATGGAATCCCGATACAAAAGCTATCCGAATAAAAATACACTAATATAGAACTATGTACCGCTATGAGCAGAACTTGGAAAACCTAGAGTCAAATGCCGAGGGTTGGAACTTGAATACCTTTCGAGTGGAGAGAACTCACAAATCATTTTGAGTAGAGTGATTTAAGTCCTGCAAAAAAAGGGAATGATCGACATTTAATAAACAACATTATGAAGAATCGATGAATTATTAGAAAACGAAATCTATTTTTGAGAATTAGGAAAATGACGAAATTAACTATGAAAAATAAAGCAATGTTCAGGAAGATTACATGAAAACTTAACATTAAAATCCAACACCAGGTTAATACTTAGTTTGAGGTGGCGTGGAGTGATTCCTACTCCAACAACGACGTTGAGCGAACTATCCATAACCCGAAGGAGATGAGTGGAATTGGAAATGATTGATGGGTATCCTAACAATGGAAACAAGGGTCCCATCATTAGTCTTGTAACCGAACAAGATTAAATCAATGGCTCAGAAGATAACAAGAATTTAGAACATTATCAAATATGTAAGATACAATGCATAACCAAAACTGTAAAATCTGCACAGTATGAAGTATGTCCCATAGATTTGCCCATTTTGGACTGTAGTTAGGATGGAGAAATATTTTCATATATTTATCAAACTTGTAAACTGATGATAAAGAACATGCAGTCAGGGACAAAATTTCTGGACACATAAACTACCTTTTTTCTCTACGCTAGAGATATGAAATTGGATAAGTAAATCAAAATAAAATTCAAAACAGAGAGTAGTTGGGAATCCTTTAAATTAGTTTAAAATTTGGGAATAATCACACAGTGGAAGTCTTAGGACTATAACATTCTCTGCTCAAGTTTGAGAAATGTATTTCTATCTAGTTATAAAAATTACCCCCCGACAAGGAAAATCTTATCACAGTCACAGGATTGAATGATGAACTTATAGTTTCTATTTTTTTGAAGTTACAATATTTTTTTCAGTGAGTTAAGAGGCGTAACCTCTTCCAAAGTCGGATCAAAATATCTTTACTTAATCAAAGTAGAAAGAGTAATTATGCAGCCTAAACCTACAGAGAGTTATTCCTTGAACAATGTAGGGAGTATCGTAGAGAAGGAGTAGATCAAGTGGAATTCTCAGACGAGTTACATATCATGAATTCCTATTTTAAAAACTCAAATATAAGTGATAAAATTCAATATCCTGATCTTACTAGCAAGAACCCTCATAATTCTGCAAAGGATAAATTTGATAAAACACATAGATAATGTTATACACTATCATTCACTCAGGACACTATAGGTATGAAACCTTAGGGTTACTGTAAGAATCCCGAGTGACCCTCATACAAGTTTGGTTTCGACATTAGATGTTCTCTGAGATTTTAAATCAAAAACATACTAGAATAAGTTTTTAAAGAGAAGTTTGAAGATAGTTACTACTGATAAAGTAACTCATAGTACGATGAGGTTATCCCCGAATGCCTAAAAACTGAACCGCTTGGTAAACTATACACAAGACCTCAATGAAGAGCACGAGTGAAGGTGGTTACATTCGTATGAAGAGATAGTATCATAACCATTGTGAGATGGGTTAAAATAATACAACACATAGAGTGGGGATGGATCTTATCCAGAAAACAAATGATAAGTGAAACTCAACTGGGAGTTGCTAAAACTTCCAATAATGACGAACCTTCTAAACTGCCTACTCATAAGATAGCATAATCGTAAAGTAGAGGTGAGTTTACCTCATAAAGAAGGAAAACCAGATGATTGCACGTCCATCTTTTTGTTGTTCAGAGAACAAGAACCTTTCCTAGTTACGCTTCCATTTTTACCCACAAAGAAGACCTTGCAGAGAGTTAATGCGGGGAGGTTTTACAAAAATGCAGAAGATCCAAAAGAAAATGAGGCTTAGTTACCATGAACATATCATATCAGAGTAATGGAAAGAAAAGGTATGGGTACATTGGCCATGTGAATAAATGCACTTGGCGCATCCATATTGGTCACGAAAACCAAGGATCAGTACTTTTACAAGACCTTAATAACTTCCAAACCAAAGGTGTTATAATTTTTACGGACCAATCTGATTTCACATTTAACTAAACCTTTAAGACTGTTAGTGAAAAAACTATGTCTTTTAGCCAGCTGAGGTATTACTGAATAGAAGAAGAGGGGTCAGACTTGATAGTACACCAGATCTAGTGTCGACCTGTCATGCCAGGTGCGCATTGGGTATAAGCATATCGATCGAAATGGACTTTATTCGTTCATAGTTTAATAACATTGAAAAAAATTGGGATAGAACCTATGTTACCATAAACGATGAACTCAAGTAATTATATAAATATAGGAGATGCATATATATTTTCCCATAGAAGACTAGGGTAAGAAGTGTATGTCCACCAACATTTTCAACAAGTATTATACTTGGGTTTTAAAGTATAGATAAGAGAAGAATTACAATTACAAGGGAATGTTTTGAGGTAGGTTAGTAGTAATCCTTCATTGGACATGAAATGGAGGGTTTTAAGATTATTTAAAAATTGATTCCATGCTAGGATAGTTTCCTATAGACTTGTGTAGATAACCAAATCTTAGTTCTTTTATGGATGGGTATATCTCTCATCTGTGAGAAGACTATCGTGGATTTTACCAAATTAATTTATTAAGTTTGATTTCACGAGGAGGTCATCAACTTGTGATTAGCAGTTACAGGTTTTTAAAATGATTAAATAGAGTAGAGTGAAGAAGCATTAATGCATCCCTGAGGTGTAGGATAGTCGATGACGGAGTGTGTTGTTAAGCCACTCAGTGTTGAAAAGTCACCGGTTCGAAACCTGCGGGAACAAAAAATCCAACCATGTTAAGGGTTGGTGTGGCCCAGGCTGGGTGTGATCCCTGAGTGATTTTGATGGATTATATGCCCCTAAGTCATGGTTTCTCAAGACAAAGTTTAATCCCACTACCAAGAAGGTCCAGACAAATTAAAAAACAAAAAAAGAAGCATTAATGCACCTATCAGTTTTTTTTTATTGAGTAAATTTGGGGTACATTACATATACAGTGGGAATATTAAAGAAGTTAAGTATGACAGAATGCAAATACACGGTGATGGATTTGAAGAAAGTGAATGATGATGATTTGGACGAGATTGATCCACAGTTGATTAGATCACAGATGTATCTAGTTAACACCAGACCTGACTCATGCTATGCAGTGAATGTGCTTAGTCAATCCATGAGTTAGCTGAGACATACTCATTGGATAACAGTAAAGAATGTATTGATATGTATAATAGGAACAATTGGATATGGCCTTAGATATTCCTCAAGTTTGAATTTGAGTTTTCATGGATATGTCGATATAGTTTGAGTAGAGAGTATAGTGGACCCGAAGAACACATCTAGTTGTTGTTTTATCATGAAGTTTTCCATGGTCTCATAGTGTAGTAGGAAACAAAGCTCTATGGCCTTGAGTACCATAGAAGTAGAGTATATATTATTGAGTGTGTGAAGAAGTGTGGCTTCATAAAATTCTAACAGATCTACTTGATCATGAGATGGTTTCTATGATTATAACGAGAGTTGTGTGAAACTCTTTGAGAATCTTTTGTTCCATGATAGAACGAAACATGTTGAGATAAAATATAATTTTCAAAGACATGATGCAGAGAAAAGAAGTACGCGTGTGTACCTTCCTACACATGAACATATTGCATACACCTTCACCAAACTGGCTTGGTGAAAAATACCTCTCTATTTGAGATGGAGTGTTGATGACTACAACCAAGAAAATTTTTGAGTACTTCCGTGTGAGAGTTGTACTGATGGATAATGCATCCCTAGATGAGAGGGAGTGTTGATGATTACAGTTGCATGAGACATCCTCCATGACATAGATTGATTGAGTCGACCTGAGAGAGAGCCCATGAGTTGGGTGTGTGGTTCCTATCTGATACAGAGCTAGAACGTAGTGATGAATTCCTCCTTAAAGAGAGTTGAGAAGAAATACAAATGATTCTCATGTGTAACGTAGTGAGAAAGGATATCTGTTGAGTTGGATGTGCTTGTGGTTGAGCATAAGGTGAACATGTGAATTTCCATGAGCTAGGTGCATCGTTGTGAGACAAAGATGAAGACGATGTATTAGCCTCCTCTGAACATAGGGTAGAGATGAGGAACTCCAGATGAATCTCATGTGTAATGCAGTGGGAAATAAGATCTGTTGAGTTGGACGTGCATGTGGATGAGAACATGTGAGCATGATCCTAGTGGTTGAGCACTAGTGACTGTGGTTCTCCTGTGAGACACAATGAGATATAGATATAGAAATCCCTATGGATGTGCCCCTAGTGGTCGAGCACTAGTGGGTGTATGAGATCCCTTGCTATATTTTTCAAGAGTCGGACTTACTTTTAACCCTAATTGTAATGTAAAGGGTATAGGTTGTCCCCACCTTAATGTAATAGATAATTAATGTAAAAGATAATTAATCTAGTTATTATTAATTATAGTGTGAGTTAGAGAGGTCGGCCCTATTGTTCCAATAGACACTTCTATCGAGAGGTTCAGTATAATATAAGTAAAATTAAATTCCATAGTGAGGAATCATATCTTTTGTGTGAGTTTGGAAATTTCAGCAAGTACATCTTCTTGGGAAAAGTGGACAACTCTCTTGGGCACTAGTCTTCTAGGGTTTGTGAGCACCCTTTTGTGTGCTAGTTTTTCTTGGTGGTGGAGGTCTTTCTCTTGAAGAGTATAGTAAAGGATTGGAAGGGTTTTCTTCCCTTGCTGAGAAGGGTTTCCCATGATACTTCTTGTGTACTTGTGCATGGTGTTTCTTCTTGTGATATTGGTTGCTGCAATAAAATTGTTTATGGTTTAAGTCAAATGATAAAATGGAATCAAATTCATGATTAAACCTTTCCTATTGGAAAATCAACAATAGCAGGGTTTACTCTGCAAATTGATGGTGGCTAACTCGTTTTTACCAATTGGTTATTTTGATACCCATAATGATTTTTTCTCGTCTCACCTACTTTAACATTATGCTCAAGTATTCTTCCATCAAGATGTATAGAAGGAGTGTAGTGGATAGCCTTGTGTAGGCCCTCTCGATATTTTGAATAAATGAATCCATTGACCATTGATCATTGGGTATATCCATGGTTAATTAATACATGAGCATATCCAGGCCAGAAGGTCTTCTCCAAAGCCAAACCTGTTGAGTATTACAAAAAAAAAAGGGTGCCTTATCCTTTCAAATGTATTTTCCATATCTATATAAATAACCATCCCTCTTTCCTTCCCCCCATTATTGAATGAATATCTTCTTAAACTATAAAGATATTATCCATAATTTTCCTTTTCTCCATAAATACCCCTTGGTTTGGTGAAATGAGGGAAGGAAGGAGGTGTTTTAGTTGGTTTTCTATGATTTTATATATGATCATGTAAGAGACATTGCATAGGGAAATTGGGTGGAAAAATTTAAAGGAAGAGGGATTTTTTCCTAGGGTATAAGATCTAGGAAGGATGAGTTGGTATTGCCTACCATTCGTTCCGATTTTTTCACATATTGAATCATATGCACCGGGTCATTATTTATGATTTTCTATCTTAGTAGATAGAAATGGACTAAAATCCCATCTAGTCTTGGAGATTTGTCCACGTTCATTTGATGAAGAACCTCTAAAATTTCCTTTTCTGTAACTTTGCTTGCTAGTTTGATATTGTCTTCAATGTTGATAACCCTAGAGATATAGTTTAGGAAAATTGTTGAAGCGTCGATATTTCTATTTGTTGAAGTTGGTCCTTTTCAGAGATAAAATAATTATCCTCTCCCCTAATCGATGTAACTATGTTTTTCCAGACCCATTCTTTGGCTTGACGGTGAAAGGATTTGGTATTTTTTTTCCCCGATTTAAGCCAAAGTATTTGGGAATTTAATCTCCAATTTACTTCCTTAGCCTTTAAGGCCTTTTGGTGATTTTGAGAAGTGAATTAATATTCAATGAGAATGGAAGTGGATACATGATCTACCTCCATTTTGACCCTAATATCCTCCATTTTCTTTTTCAAATCTCAGATGTTTGTTCTCCCTTTAGGGGCTTTGATTTTAATTGAATCTCTACTAGCCCTCTTAGTCTCCTTTAACTTGTGTTACCAAATAAATATAGGAGAATCCTGGATCCATGGCCTCCAAGCTTCTACAATCACCCAAAGAAAGGAAGTATCATCTACGTAGTGATGGTTAAAGAAAAATGGGATGGGACCTACGGGAATTGGAGGAGAGAGTTGTAAGGTGATTAGGAGGTGTTCAGAACCCTACTAGAGGAGGGTTTCAGAAGTGGGTAAAAAGGGTTCCTCTATGATTTTACTACTGATAAGAAATCAGTCAAGCCTGGTTGTTATGTGACCTGAGTTGTACGTCTTATTGGACCAGGTGCAGTGGCCAGAAATAGGGAAAATGTCCATTAAGTCATAAATGGATTGGAGATATTCCTATTTTCCTTGGTATCCTCTCTAACAATAAATCCTACCCATTTTTCAAAATTGTGCAAAGTGGTATTGAAATCCCCAACAAATTTAAATAGGGTTGGCCTTATTCTATTTTGTTGAGAAAGCCTAGAATTCCAACACAAAGATTTATCTTTATTGAGAGATGGAATGTAAATATTTAAAATGGAGAAAATCTTACCTAAAGGGAGATGTATAAGTGAGAACAAAAACCAATTAGAATCACATTCCAAATCTTCTAATTGAAATAGAAATGGATTCTAGAGTGTGCATATCCCTCCATAGGCCCCTCTTGAGATCACTTCCTTAATGTGACTTGACTTCCAAAAGAAAGAACTAGTGTGAAGGACATCAACATCCTTCATTTTCATTTCTTGCAGAAGGAGGACTCATGGCTTTTCAAAGTGAAGAAGATTTTTCACAATTTCCTATTTAAATTCACATACTAGTCCTCTACAATTCCAGGAAATGACCTTAATCATTCAAAAGACTATTTGGGGTTTCCAAATTTAGGCGGCACTGATCCACCTTGAATCCTTGAAGGTATGGGTTCGTTTTTACTATGTCCATGTACTGTACTCTATTCTCCCATCTTAATTTCCTTACATTATTTTTCTCCCCCACACTGGTTGTTCGACTTCCTCCCTGGTTTTTTGGTGGAAAAAATATTTATGGTACCATATTCCATTTCCTCTTCTAAGTTTTCATCATTTTCTCCCTCCTCTTGATATCATCGAGGAGAATATTGTTGATTGATTGAATGAATCGGAGTGTCTCACCCCTTACCTTAGCACTCAAGTTGAATAGGTGGGATCTCTTGATTTGGCTCTTCTTCAAACTCAAAGATAATTTCATATTCGTTTTTGGTTGGTATGGAATGCTTATTGTTGCATGCTGAGGAGGTAGTGTGATCTTCTTGATATTTTAGATTTGAGGGAGATCCCTCTTGAGGAGGATATTTTTCAGCTGCATGGGTCAACATGGAGTTTTGCTTCTTTCTTTTGGGATGCTACCATTACTCTTGTGGATTTTCTAGTGTTGGATTGGTCCAAGATTTTCAGAATCTCTTAGAAATGTGGTCATATTCATGACCGATATTTCATTTGAAAGGAATTTTTCATAGTCTACTTCTTGAAGATAGGTCCAATTTTCTATATTTTTCTTCATGGATTCCAATATACCTTTCTCGAGATCTACCTCCATGCAGATCCTGACACAAGATTGCAAACCCTCTTTTGGTTCTTCTTTGTCAATATATCATCCTAAAGAGTTCCCTATTTCCCTAAGGGTATCCTTAGTATAGCAATAGAGAAGTAAAAATAGAATTTGAATAGAGATAGGGACAACCGATGAGATGCCATTCTCTGAGTTGAAATTTAGAGTCCAATGATTGAGATTAATCCCTCGAGCTGCCATGAAGTAGGGGCCACTTATGAACATAATATACCCATATTCCTTTACTTCAAAGAGGAAGGAAAAGAAACCTCGACTTAAAAATGAATGAGACATTCTACTCTTTAAGTTTAGTTTCCAATTCTTGTCAATCTAGAGAGAAACCGATCTCGGGGACGACCATATCCCCATGAGATGGAAAATCAATTTGTGCTCCACAAACTTTAGAGAGAGAGATCTTGATTGAGCTTTCATTGCAACCTAAAGGATTTATTCCATATTTTTCACAAAATGTGACTCAGATTTCTTTGGTGTCTTGGGGATGGAATAATAAAAGGGAGGACAAGGTGACAATGTCGCCAACAGGGGTAGGAGGAGGAGGCGGGGGGATTGTAACATCCCGCTCTGGCACACTGAGTGAACTTATTCTTTGAGTACACTTGCTCACAAGTGATCCAGATTATTATGCTATTAAAACTTTTTATTTTGATTATGAGGCATTATGGGATCAGGACATGTTGTTTTTATGCCTCGACATAGACAGGTGCTATTGACTCGACTTTACTAAGTGTGCAAGATTATGGACCTAGAGGATGTCGAGGCATCGATGGAACCCCTTCAACTCCGAGTCGAGTCGGGGAGTGTACCATTGGGGTTTGATTGTTTCACTGTGATTTTAGTGCTTATGATTAGAGGATATGATATGGATATGTTCTAACATGATTTGTTGATGATGCAGGCTGACGATAGGTTGCCAACCAGACTCACATATGGAGTAAAGGGGTCACGCATGAATACCAGAGATGTTGAGGGAGAGGTGTGGACAACAGCCCTACCATAACCTACTAGCACTCCCACCATGGCTCGAACTATAGGTTAACGATTACCTAGTTCGAGAGGACCCACGATGCCATGAGGGCAGACTGCGACAGTCACTCACAATGATTCTAAGGGGTGTGCAATAAGGCGGGGGCCTTATTCCTTAGAGGCCCTTAGTCTCCCATAAGTTCACCTAGCAGAGTGTTAACTCCAGGGGTTATTGATGTCTACCAAGTTAGTCAAGAGGCGAGTGGCACCCTTGGAGCACCTAGTGCGTCCTGAAGGGCACGTCGCACGAGGGAACAATTGAGGTGAGTGGCACCCTTGGAGCACCTAGTTCATCCTGAAGGGCACGTCATGTTGTCGATGATAGAGGGATGAACCTAGATGGCCTTAGGACAAATAATGTGTTAATTTTTGTTTTAAAACAATTTCCCTAATTAAATGTCGCCCAGTACGAAATTTAAGGTCTAAGTCTAAATTACGCTAGTGGTAAAATTTTGTCTTCTATAAAAAATAATAATAAAAATAAAAATAAAAACAACTTAAATAATAATTATGATCTTCGTTAAATCTTGTAACATGAAGGGAGTAAGAAATTTAATTTATTCATAAAAAGAAAAAATATGTTCATATAAAATGTAAAAAGGGAATAAATTGTTTTATCTTTTTGATAATTTAAAATATACTAATTAAATGATAAAAGGGAAAAGGGATTAAATTCCACACCTGCCTTTTTGAGTTCTAATTAAAAAGGGGAAAGAGGGAAAATAATTTTTTTTAGGAAACTAGGAAAAGAGGTAACATAAAAAGGGAAAAGGGGGAACTTAAGGGAAAAAGTGGAAATTCAAACTTAGTAAAGAATCTACCATTTAAGAGCTTTCTAATTTAAACTAAACTAGCAATTTAATAAAATAAAAAGTTATTAAAACCTGTAAGAGAATTTGGGGACACCTAGGAGTGATTCTAGGAGTAACTCTAGGTGGGTGAGGGAAATAAAGATAATTAATTAATTAAAGAAATTAATTTGTGGAGGAATGAAGGGGATGGGTGACACTTATACAGAGAGGAATTTTTAGGAATTTAATTATAAAAACTTAACTAAAAGAGAATTTTTTGAAAGTAAGGAACCATGAAACTCTATATAATGAAGGGAGGTGATGGAGGTTGGATCATATTTTGCTTGCGTAACGTTACGCTGCAGAAATATTTACTTGACTGATTTACTGGTGGGAGTTGGGATACCCATCTTGGAGAGGAGCGATAGCTTGGCCTTGCGAGGTGAGATGGGAGCTAGTTGAAATCTTTGGATAGTGTGTGTGGCCCCTTTGCAGCTCGGGGGGCTAAGGGGGGAGAAGAGTACCCCTAGCATTGGTTGGGAGTTACTGGTGAAGTCTCAATGGTCAGTGAGTGGGAGTTGCATGGAGTGCACAGGACGTCATTCGGAGCGGGAGATCACGCAACGGTACGCTCTCTTCATTTCTGTTTGGTAGATGGTATTAGGAGTTATGCTTGGATCGACTTGTTTATTGGAAATGTAAACTGATGTCTTTTAAGTTGATGACGAAAATTTGTCTTAGCCTAGCTCGATGGTTGTTGTCTCCCATGGCCTTCATTTTCCCACATGTCTAGACCTCCTTGCTATGTGGAGTGTGATTTCCTTGGTTGTTTAGCCTTCGTCCCTAGCTCACCATTCCTCACCTGAGCAGTCGGCCAGGTGCCTGATCTACGGTCGTCGCCTTAGCGTTAAAAGACCTATGGATCTCAACGCCCTACTTTTCTGTGCGAGGATGGTGAAATGAAGGATGACCCCATTCGTCGGCCACCTCTATTGTTGTCCTTGATAGTTTGTTTTCTTGCGCCTTTTAGCAAAAGTGTCTCTTTGTATGGAACTATTGTGTAGTGTTGGTTATCCCCGTGATCATTTCAACGACTTATCCCTTTGGATCCTTGCGTTCTCTTACTATTCGCTGCAATTTTTATTGGCGTCTTGTTAAAGTAAAGGATCTAATTTCAGTCGACAAAACTTTATTGATATCCTGGTAATGTAAAAGTTTTAAATTAAGTCTGTGCTGAACCATGTATTGACTGTGTGATGTTTTCTCGGCGTCTAGTATGGTGTGTTGACTATGTAATGTATTCTCTGCGTTAGAATGGTGTAAGTGCTTGCCCACGAATTAATTTAAATTTAAATGTGACTAAGTATTGTGGGTCACCACGAAATCACCGGTGGAGTGTTCTCTGCCTCCCTATAGTCACCCAGGTTCATCACCTGAAGTTTTTAATTAGACCCTTATCCCGTTGACTGTCACGGATTTTTATTACTTAGGTTTTTCCAAACTTAACGCCCTTGAATTGTGACTCTCAATCATTGCCCACCACTATTAACACCCATGTTTTTACTGAATCGTTGACTGGGTTGCAATAGAATGCACCCATGAATTCATCTTTTAATTCAAGAAATCACTCACCGGAATGACAATGGTTGGCGATACAAAATCGGACCGTGTGCATGCATTTTTCTCTTCTCACCTGTTGGATTGCAATTTTACCCTTCCTCTGTGTGAATTTGTTGAGAATTCTGTGGATAAAATTTTAGTGTTGTTGAAGTCTGCTCTCATTTATGATAGATGGGCATTGCCATCTTTTTGACTGGAATCGTGCCTGGTAGATAGTTGGCAATTCGCCCAAAGCCTTGACGTCTGCTCTCGTTCTTAATTGCTAGGCATTTCCTCTTTAGAAATTGAAATCGTGCCTGGTGGGTAGATGGCATTTCGCCCAAATATATGATGTATGCTTTGTTTTCTTTTTGCTAGGCGACCTACCACTCATCATTGCATCTTCATGTCTCATTCTCGCCTTGTCTTGACCACCCTGCCCTCCATCTGTAACTTGTTTTATGACTCTTGGCATGTTAAGCTTGTACCTTGAAACTTTTTTTTTTTACTCTAAGATTTGGTCCTGATAATTGTTTGTTGAAGGCCATGCTAGTTGTCTTGTTAGTTGCTACAGTTTTTAGCCATGTTAGTTGCACTGTTAATGCTAAATTAATTACCTTATTATTCACTAGAATAATTGCTACAACACTAGAATGGTCAATAGATTCCTGCTTGATTGATTAAATAGCCACTAGTTGCCTAAATGGTTGACTTCACTTTTTAACCTGTAATGACATCAATCTAGGCCGCTAGCTTGCTTCGGTGTTTATGCCCTGAGTTTTAGCCTTACCTGGCAGTGACTCTTTTGAGATAATAAATGCTTCGTGGCAGTAAATTCCTTAGGTACATGGCCTTGGTCTCTCGTAGATTGTTATGGTGTTATGGCACTTAGAATTCTTTGCCGATTTCTTTATTGTTGAAGGCAACTATCATTTTGGTACCTAGAATAAAGATAGACACACGAAGAAATTATTGAGATAATAAATGCTTAGTTGTTGCTTCCGACCTTGACGATGCAAAGTTGTTATTGCTATATTAAATGATTGTTTAATTTTCATGTTTAGATGCCTTGTTAACTACCTATTATTGTTTTAATGCTAGCATTCCACATCAATATTGTTACTATTTTTATTTAGTTAATGGCCAGACGGTCTGTTGGACATTAAGTCATTAATAGCATGTTAATCTTAGACATTGTAGTTGATATAGAGAATATTGTTTATATTTTGGCAATTGCTAAGGTTAAATCGTATTAATGTTAGATTATAATTGTAGTTAGTGTCTAAATAATGATTTATACTTGCTATCTTGGTTGCTTTTGAGGTCAAAATTAGAATTGTCAATTGTTGATTAGTTTTGATTTAGACTTACTAACTTGTTTTCTTTTAAAGGTTAAAATAGACTCGCAAAAAGTTGACTAGTTGTAATTTAGACTTGCTAAATTGGATGTGTAATTGATTCTAGTTGGGTTTATATATATCGTTTAATTGGTAACTCAGACTCGCTAAATTTGAGTCAAAATTCATGTTAAGTTTGGTTCATAACTTGTTGACTAGTTGGGATTTAGACTGGTTAACTGATCTGTTATTAACACCTTTTTGAATCATGGATATTGACCTTTTAGCCTTGATTAACGGTTGGGTTGTTGATGAGGAATTTTTAGCTTGCGCTTCCCGTTGAGGGTTTGGTTGTTTATTATTAATTAATGTTGTACTTGGTTTTGTAGACGTTTAATGTGATTGGTTGCTCACTGTAAGGGTTCTAGTTACTTGTGTAAATAAATTTTGGGTGTGTTGGGTTGTTAGGATGATTGTCCTTAACTTAGTAGGCTTGGTATGCTTGTGTTGGGTGGGATGTAGACACCTCCTTGTTCCTTAGAATAGTCACCATCCTTGAGATCTTAAATGGTCAAAATTGATGGGAACCTGGGCTTGAGCGTTGCTTATGTGTCTTGGAGGTCCTAACCACTGCAGGGTAGGATGGGCAGGTAGTCATTCTTATTCTTGTCGGTTGAATGTCATACATTGCTTTGAGGTGATTGATGTGCTTCTATGTTAGGTCATCATGTTGTTATTGTGTGAGTTTCATGTGTCTTGTTCATCATCGTGTTGTGTTGTCAAGTATAATGATATCATTACCTTCCTACACACAAAAAAAAAAAAAATTGAAGGATGCTTTTACCGGTTGTACATCGTAGGAGTCATTCCAGCAGAGGGGGGTGTCACGTGTGGTGTCAGAGTGGGTTCAACGCACAACTTGGGATCACTATGGCTTTCGTTGATATCATTTGATTATAACATCACTAATTGAGTTGACTTGTGTGTGTGCGGGTAATCATGGTTAGAGGACGTCGCAGAGGCAGACGATGGGGTGCTAGGGGAGGAGGCATGATGCCTCTAGTAGCATCCACACCTGAGGGTTCTAACCCCCAGTGAGAGGAGAAGGTTCTCAGATAGGAGCAGATAGCAGTTGGTGATGTAGTCGGAATGATGAGATCTTTTCAATGCATGTATGAGGCACTGATCAGTCGTTTGGGTAGAGATGAGGCTAGGGCATCGGCACTCGTTGAGGTTTTGCTGCGTGCTCCAGTCAGTACTTGTAGAATTCACCGTGAACTCGAGAAGGTCAAATTTCTCGAGTTCTTTGGTGCCCCGAATGACGCAGCCGCTGAGGCATGGTTGGAGAATATGGCAATGTGATTTGCACTTCACGATTATAACTCCAACATGAAGGTCCACATGGTGGTCTTTCAACTGAAGGGGAGCAGTCTTCTATGGTGGAAGATGCTCCTACCACAACTGAACATGGTCGTCGAAGACGTGTCATGGGAACTGTTCGAGGAATGTTTCCGAGAGAGGTACCTTTCAGAGGAATTCATTGAGGGTCAACTCAATGAGTTCAATGCCTTACGACAGGGAGATTGTATGGTGCCCGAGTACGAGGCCCATTTCATGGAGCTGCTCCAGTATGCTTCACACATTAACACTAAGAAAATTAAGTTCAACAGGTTCATGTTCGGCATTAACGGCAGCATACATGCAAAGGTCAGAATTTTGATGCCTCAAACCTTGCATGATGCCATCCAGAAGGCCCTCATAGCAAAAGAGGAGCTTATCAGTGGGAGTCAGACCAGGACTCTAGCAAGACCTGCAGAGCAGGTGTCATCTGGAGCACAGTAGCATCAGACACCAGCCAGACATACGTTAGGATATCATGGCTTCTATAGGGGATCCACTTTCACTACACCTCGGTGACTGATGCCCCAACAACGGACACCTTATCGGGGACCACAACTTCAGTAGCAGCGTCAACTGCAACAACAACAGTTTAGACTTGTTCAGTAGAACATAACAAGATTCCAGGATGGTGCACCGTCATCTTCTACTTCAGGTACCAGGACTACTGGGCCGAAGAAGGGGTGTTGGATGTGTGGGGAGCCACACTACCAGCATGACTTCCCAGTGGAGAGGACTAGAGCATCTGAATCAGCCAGACCCACTACCATGGGAGATATGGACAAGGCCCATCGGATTCATGAAGCGCTGAATAACTGCTAGGTAGAGCTTCAGTTGACTGTGCTCGAGATGAAAGGTACCGTTGTTGACCAGACCCTTAGTATTTTGATATATCTCGGTGCTACCAAGAGTTTCATTTCTGGTGCAGCACTAAATAGGATTAAGGTAATGGCAGTCGAACAAGACAAGTTTAGCTTTGTAGAGATGGCCTTGGGAGCCAAACAAAAGGTTGGAAGAAAGGTTACGGGCTGTGTCCTTAACCTGGGAGAGTTTGTCACAAGGGCCAACCTGTATGTCATGATCTTAGGATCTTATGATGTCGTGATTGGTATGGACTGGTTGGAGTCGCATGAGGCTATACTCAACTGTAAGATGAAATGGTTGAGCTTGGTCGATGACGAAGGACAGAGTCATGTGATTGTAGGATGGAACCAGGGATTTTCCCTGAAGTTCATCTCTTCCTTATAGCTATGGAAGAGCATGTGCAACGGGTGCAAGCTTTATGCAATCCTTGAGTTAAACAAAAAGGGATTAATGGAAGGATTAGAACACCTTCCGATGGTGAGAGAGTTTTCAAATGTATTTCCGGAGGAGTTACTTGGGATGCCACCAGAGAGAGAATTGAAGTTTACCATAGACCTAAAACTAGGGACTGAACCAATAGTAAGAACGCCTTATCGGATGTCGACCCCGGAGTTACAAGAGTTGAAAATGCAACTGAAGGAGTTGTTGGACCTGGGACTGATATGTCCTAGTGTGTCACTGTGGGGTGCACCTGTTATTTTCGTACGTAAGAAGGATAGGTCATGGAGGCTCTGCACTGACTACCATCAATTGAACAAGGCCACTATCAAGAATCAGTATCCATTGCCAAGAATTGATGATTTGTTCAATCAAATGAAGGGCGCAACGGTGTTCTCCAAGATCGATTTGTGATCAGGGTATCACCATTTACGGATCAAGGAGGATGACATCCCTAAGACCACCTTTAAGATGAGGTTCGGACATTACGAGTTTACTGTTTTACCGTTTGGACTGACAAATGCCCCAGGGGTATTCATGAGTTTGATGAATGGGGTGTTCTCCGAGTACTTGGACAAGTTCATCCAAGTATTCATTGAAGATATTTTGATTTACTCTCAGACGATGGAGGAGCATGATAAGCACTTTCACTTTCCAAGTACTATAGTGTCTCCGAGAGAACAAATTATATGGGAAGTTGTCCAAATTCTCTTTTTGTCAATCAAAGATGCACTACTTAGGGCATGTCATCTCTGATGAAGGCATCGTCCTGGATCCAACCAAGGTCGAGGCTATTAAGGAATGGCCTGTACCGACGAATGTCCCAAAAGTGCATAGCTTCATGGGTTTAGTAGGATACTACCGACAGTTCGTTGAGGGATTTTCGAAGATAGCAAATTAGATCATGGAATTGCAGAAGAAAAACAACAAGTTTGTTTGGACCGAGAAATGCGTAGAAGCATTTCGGAGGTTTAAGGAGTTGTTGACAACAACACCGATACTAAAGGTCCCAGACATGGACACGGTCTTCTTGGTATGCACTGACACATCCAAGGAAGGCTTAGGTGGAGTCTTGATGCAAGACGGATGAGTGATCGCTTACATTTCAAGGAAACTGAGAAGGCATCAGGAGAACTACACGCCGCACGATTTGGAGTTGTTAGCCATCATATATGCCTTGAAGGTTTCGAAAGACTAACTTGTTGGATGAAAATTTGAACTAAAGACTGACCACTGTGGACTACAACACATCTTTACACAAAGTGACCTAAATGCGCGACAATGACATTGGTCGGAATTGCTTAGTGAGTACAACTTCGAGATTACTTACATAAAAGGAACAATGAATCGAGTGGCTGACGCATTGAGTCGGAGACTGTGCATATTTTTGGTGTTGCCTCTTCAGACGAATCTACATGAAAATATTCTAACTTTATAGCGTGACGATGACTAGTACAAAGAGGTCGAGGGTTTTATCGGACAAAACATAATGATGGTACCACGATTTGAAGGATTTTCTTTTAATGCGATGGTTTATTGAGGTTTAAAAATCAGATCTACGTACTGTTGAATGACAAGTTAAGGATGTTGATCCTGAGAAAGGCTCATAGAGAAGCTTACATGGCTCACTCGGGAGTCACGAAGATGAGGGAAGACCTTAAACCCTTATTCTTCTAGAAGGGAATGAAGGAAGACATAGTCAACTATGTGGCTAGATGTCTAGAATGTTAGCAGGTAAAGGCTGAACATAGACACCCAGCAGGATTACTACAACCACACACTATTCTGGAATCAAAATGGGAGGTTATTTCGATGGATTTTATTGTTTTATTACCACTGATGGCAAGGAGAGATGACTCGATTTTCGTAGTAGTAGACACTCTGACGAAGAGTGCTCACTTTATTCCTGTGCGTATGACATATCAGACACCTGACATAGCTAGAGTTTTCATCAGTGAGATTGTGAGGTTGCACGATGTGCCTAAGAGGATTATATGTGATCGAGGATTGGTGTTTACTGGAAAATTTTGGATGAGTTTCCAAGAGGCCTTGGGAACCGAACTTAACTTTAGTACTACGTATCACCTGGCAACTGACGGTGTAATAGCCTATTTCCCCCAAATTTGTAATTAATTCTAATATAGGAATTACCATGCTAAAGCATGATGAAAATGTGAATGTATGATGTGAATGGACCTTATGAAGAAGGTCGATGAATGTAATAACATTATGAATTTATATTGCAGGACGACTGAGAGGGGATGTGTAGAAAAAGAGACCACAATGGCAGTGGAAGGCACCTGGAAAGGTGGAATTAACTTCCACTGAGAATTAATACTGTATTTGGACTCCACTGGCCTAGAGAACCAAAAGCGGCTCACTGGCCCCGAATTAAATGTCTCGCAGGCTGGTAGGTGGATGGCTTAATGAGGGATGGGGAGGTGAACCGCCTATCCGTAGATCCATCATGACTGACCAGCGTGAGGAAAATCATGCCACACGCAACCTCACAAGAGGATAAGGCGTGGGGTAGAAGAAATTGGGGGGGCAGACGCGAGGGGAGAACTCTGGCATTATGCAGAGTGAGTGATAGCACAGAGGAATGATTGCAACCTTTGCTCCTGGTCACTGGCAAATGGAGACACAGTCTCACAACATCGTGGTCTCATCTCGGGGGTGGCTAGTGGTAAATCCGCTAGGAGTCGCTAAGCCTACGGTTGGGTGGAAATGAGCACCCCTCTCAACAGTTTCACTCACTTCTGGTGTTATTTCTGATAAGTGTTTTGCCTCTGGCTCCTTGAAATATATGTATTTTGATAATCATGCTCATAAGCTATGAAACTGTGAAGGTTTTCATTATAAGAATGTCTGTGTGGTATTTTGATCAGTACTAGTAGTTGTATATGGTTATAACAGAAAAACCACGCATGGCTTATGTTGATAAATAAATTTAATTATGCATAAGTTGAACCAAGTCAGACTTCCAGTCCGTTCTCGGGAATTTGTTTCCCCTTATCTGTCTCTCGGAATGCCCCGGAATAGATCTCTTCACAGAGATTCCCTCCTTGGAAAGGTTTACCAAGACCTGGAAAAAGGAATTGAATGTGCAAGTCTTAACAACCCTGTACGAGGAGGAATGATCCTCTTAAAAATCCCGAAGTAGCAACGTATGGATAAGTATCGATTTACGGATGAGATCGCATCGGAAGACCCATGGTCATTCACGGCCGTTAGATTGACCAAAGAAAACAAGGGTGTTGCATACCTTTCCCCTTTTCCTTTATCCTCGTGAGTAGTGAGGAAATCGGGATCATAGACCCCCAAGGTCCAGGAGAACATCTGGACCGTTTATTTTTCCACGTCCATGAAGTAGTGGGAGAGTGCACGACGTGGGATAGATCTGAGCCATTAGATCTTCGCTAGAACAAACCGATAGACATTGGATCTATTAAGAGATGCATGAGGGTTAAGCCCTCGTGAATAGGAGGTTGAAAGTCCCGACGAGAGGCGTGGCCATCGGGATATCGACATTTGTGAAATCAGGAGTCACGATGACATGAGATCGGGAATTTTCATAGTGAAAATTCTGGAATCAATCTGAGTCGTCCATCATAGGAGGACACGTGGGAAAGATCTGGATCCCATCGACATTTCAGAGATCGAAGGGACAATATGCCAGAGTATTTCAGCAGCGGAAACTCTGAAATCATGAGAAGTGATTAGGAGTGTCCATCTTATGAGAACGCGTGCAGCAATCGAAGCATTCGGGAAAAGTCCTGAAAGGAAAGTTATCCATTGGGAAAATCGAGAATCCCGTGGACAAGAAGTCAATAAACTTTGGAATTGCAAAGCCCAGAATCTCGACCAAGTGAAAAGCGTCCATTGTAGGGCTAGCTGTCATCATATCAACATATCGAGATTCAGCGGATCGCGAATCTTGAGGACGAGTACATTTCGGCATTGGAAAGTCTGAAAAATCGACAGAAGATAAGGTTGCGGTCTTGTGGGATAGTGGTCACGTGGGTCAGGAGTTTAGCCAAGAGGGATAACATGTAAGGGACCATATCGGTGAGTTATCTCATCGGAAATCGAGGATTCAAGAGAACAGGGAGCTCTTGACATCGGGGATCACGAAACCCCGAAACCCGAAAGTATATGCATTTCCCATTGTGGAAAGAGTAGCGATCATATGCAAAGGCCGTGATAGGGAGAGAAGGACCTGTGGATCAGGTTTTGACAGAGATTCCAACAGGGAATCCAATGAGACGCTTCGGCTCATGAACTGATTGAACGATCCTGTGAGCGGACGTGTTGGGGAGTGCGACTGCATCACTTCCCATATCAGAATTCAGAGATTTGAATGACGAAGAGTCTTGGAGTCATTGCACTTCGAACTCCCAAGTACCAAAACCATGAAAGAATCCATGTCGTTGGATCAAGGGAGGCTTACGGCCATCGATCTCCCTTTGGAGGGAAACTTTGGGGACCTCGAAAGTTTTGGGGATTTGAATGGGGAAAGGTAGAAGTCATGTATCACGATTCCCTGAATCGCGAAAAGCCGATAAGCTCTTGGTTGGCTTAAGCGCATGGACACCATATAGGATCACGTAGACAAGACCCCAAGAGAGAAACTTTCCCCTCGCTAGCCCTGTCGGGGTTCGGTGTTTCATTGTTTCAAGCTTCGAGGTTTGTAAAGTCCAATGACTCGAAGTTCCGGTAGCACTGAGTCGTGGAGTGCGATAAGACACCATGATGATTCGGTCCATAGTCGTAAACTACAATTATATGGAGGTGGAAAAAAGGAAAGAGCTAGCCTGTGCTAATCCCCGTAGGACTTCGAGGATTCTGATTGTTGAGAAATCAACGAAAATTTTTGATTTGCATAGTGGGTGTGTGACAAAGTGGTATCAGAGCATGGTTACAACACTTGGCCTACTTGGGCTCAGGTACAAGCCACGTTAGAAGATATTGTTATCTTTGTTAAATCTCTTTAACAAGAAGAATTGTAGAATTAGACTGTAATCTGGAAATTTCTATAACCCTCTGTTAAGAAGGTAACTACTCTCATAGGAGTAGGGATGTACTGATCATTATTACTGATAATATCTAAGTGCCAATAACAGAGGTGGAATAAATTGTGCTATGAAGCTGCATGAGCCAGACAAGGGACATGAACTGAGTTGTTCTACTTTAATGTAACGATGGATACCTAATAAAGCAGGTAGAGTCTCTTGCGATTAAGATGGCTGGTTAGGTAAGGATTAATACCCAAAGGAAGAACCCCTTCATGATTTGGGAAATTTGGTAAGGACTGGTAGGATCCTTAGAAATTTATGACCACTGTATTATTAAGAGACTAAACCCTGAGCATATAATTCCCCATGATTGAGAGGACTAGTGAAAATATGTAGGGTCAGTTTTACCTAACCTATAATGGTTAGAGTTGACGGTGAGGATAACCTGTTTGAGGAGTCCTTTGAGACTATTACTAATTCCCAAGAGTGACCCTTGTTGGTCATTTCCATAAGGAGAGGGTAACACCCGTATGAGTTGGGACTATGAGATTAGTCTTGTAAGTAACTTAAAAATCTCAGAAGATGTAGCAGGAGAAGTCCTTCGGGAAAGAATTTTGAAGATTGGATGGGATCTAGAGTCAAGATCCATTCAAAAAGAACTGAAACATTTCAGGTTGTTCGATCTTGGGAAATAGCACACTGGTTTGTTGCGAGGAGATACCAAAATTTCGGAAGACCAAAAGGATTGGGAGAAGCAATGAGAAATTCGTGAAAAGATCATAGCCATTGATCAAGGAGCGAATTGGACCATTGATCATCCAGAGAAAATTTTGCAATTCTGGAGATCGAAGGATTTGAGGTTCTCCATAATAGAAGTCCTGAAGTTTTGAAATGTGAAATCGTGACATAATCACAATCGATGGTTGGAGATCCGTTGGTGACCGTTAGACCTAATTAATCAGCGGGGAAGAAAAGGTTGATAACCTCTCATCACTCATAAGTTTAGGAGGAACAATATCCGTTAGATCGGTATCAACGAGAGCCGTTGATCTAGAGCTTCAAGGTTTTGTCTATGGGGAAAATGGAAGTGTAGACTTCCCAAAGTCACGCCAGGTAAATCACCAAGTTAATCAGGACCGATGATTACTGGAGAGATCTAGACTGTGGGATCCAGACTTGTCAGCCCACATAGAATAGAAGTTTGGGAAACGGTGGAGCGTTGTCCATGGATTTGTCAAAATACGAGATCCTGATGCGTGTCTGAGAATTGACCTTAGATTCCGATCGAAGGGTTATGTAGATGAAAGAGCCAAGAAAACCTTAGCCTTGGTCTTTCGGGTTTTTGGATTTCGGGAGTCAGGGAAAAAAAAATTCCTTGCAACGAGAATTCTGAAATCACGAAATGCGAAGCACCCTTTAAATTTGGATCGTGGTCACCGTCGGTGGTTGCGTGAGGAGAGGGTGTAAGCCAGTATGATGAATAGTGCATGAGTTTAATGCACCAAGGAGCTTCCTATTAAGAAGCATGATACTCATACCAGTGAAGTACGAATGATATATAGATCGTGCAAGTAATGCACATGTATGATGTAAGAGTATAAATATACTAAAGGCCCAACATGATGGCCCTGATGAGTGAAACGTGAGGCAGGACTTACACTTGCCAAAATTAAATGAATACCATGGATGCATGGTTGACTCCATTCTAAAGAGTCGTGAAGGATCTGTCTTGAAGGATAGCTTAAAGGGAATGTACTCCATACCCTCAGGAAAATCCAGTACAATTAAAGGAAAGACTAAATGAGCAAGGATGCCCTGTTGTCATGATAAGAGGCAAATGTTTATGCCTTTGCAGATCACATGAGAAGGATGGTGACCAATCCTGAGATGACTGATTTTAAAAATAGAAATGTATGTAGGCTATGAAGTATACCTACGATAGCTACATGAAGGATTAGGATTGTGGAAGTGGTTAAGAACATCATACATGTAAATTAACAAAGATGCATGTTTTTAGTCCTTAAGGGGAATATTTGGTAGACCACAAAAAGGAAAACTCAAGGTTGAGGCCATAACAGTGGTGATGGATCTGCAATGAGGAAGTTGCATGCTGAAGGAGTTCCCGGTGGAGGAACTGTATAAGGTCTCTGTCAGAGGAACAGAGTCACAACCTTGATAATTGTTGAAGCGTTGGACAATGGGCTACAAGGCCTACCCATATATAAGAATCCTGGATTACATTTTTGGAAGAATCATGTAAGTAATAGAAGACTAATAACTAAATATTGACCATTCTGATAACCTAATGGAAGTGTGTAGGATGCACACGTTCCTAATTCATTATGAGCATATAGTTGCTATTAAAGCATGTTGAAGTACCCTAAGAGTTAGGATGGGCCTAAACCAGGGCTGCTCAGAAAATGAGCAGTTGTGGAAACCAGTTTGGCTAATAAGAGGCCAGTAAACCCCTAAGTACGGTTAACTGAATAATTGGGTACGTTTAATTGATACAGCTTGGTTGAAGATGTGATTAAAGAAAGGCAAAGAGACCTTAGAGGTAGCTTGACTTGACTAAAAATCTCCAGGTGATGTAGAAAGAATTGGAAGAAGGGGAGAGCCCTCAATTCCTTCCTTGACTGTGCATCACGCTTCTATGGGATGAGGAAGCCAATACATTGATGAACGAAAATGCTTTGAAACCATAGTAATGATGGTTGTAATGTTGTGAAAACAATTGAGAACCCTTATGTTACACTCATGAAAAACATTAAAGATAATGTGGTGAAGTGCATACAGATATGCTAGACATGCTTGAAAATGTTTTTTTTTTAATTAAACGCTATGATATTTGCATTTCAATTTCATGACGATTAATATGCCTATGGAATATGTCATGTGTAGAAAGGAATAATACTAGAACTGTTGAAGAAGACAGTTGCCAATAATGAACGACCTCAGGCAGAGGGTGACCATGGAAAGGCTGTGGTCGAAAGGTTGTTGACGGGACTGTGGAAATCCCACTAAAGTACTATTGATAAGTTAGAGGACAGAGAAATGGTGCAAGCAGCCAAGAATAGGTATAAAGGTATCTGTGCCTGTGTGGCACAGGGTATGAAGGGATTTGGTAAGAACCCCTTCTGAAATATTTATTATTGCATGTTATACCTAAAAAAAAAAATTGAAAGGGTAGTTGTATGCCTTGGATACCCGAGTAGGGTATAATTCAAGGAGGATGACCTGAATAATGGAGGCACGAACCTCTGGTACTAAAATATCGATTGTAACCTTCCGAAGAATTCATGAACTGATATGTCATGAACACATGGACTAGTCAAGGAACGATTGGAAACAAAAGTGCTCATAGATAGCACGTTGTTTGGAATTACTTCTAGGAAATGCATATTTGCATGAAAGAAAAATAATGGATTCCTCATTGAGGAAGGAGGACCTTCCAACATTTTTACTCACAAGGTATAGGTGTTAGAAAAAAAAAAAAAAATGTGGGTGGCCATGAGTGTTAGCACCCTGAATATTAATGAAGGCATCATGTGTGGGAGCATTCATGCGAAATTTTTAAGTTTAATATGTACTAATTTGGGGTCGTGATCGACCTATAGAAGGGAGCGTGGATCCTATTTTAAGAATGAATGAAAAATGACTAAAAACATATGAGGAAAGGATAGGTTAAATCCCAACCCCCCCATGACCCAGAACCAGTCCTAAAGTGTGACGAACTTGAAATCAATGCAAGAATGCATTGTGTATGAAGGTGGCCATGGATAGTGGCACATTTGTTAAAACCCTTTGAAATGTTGAATTACGTTTGAATGTATGTATATATATATATATATATATATATATATATATGTACATAGAGAATCTAACCATTTTTCTTGGGTGATTGAGGAATGAATTGCAGGAAGCAGAGGGTCATGGATATGGCAGTAAGGTAAGCCCATAGGAAAGACCGATTTCCTACTGGGCCAAACTGCAAGGAATGGTATTTCCTTTTGAGGAAGTAATTTAGTCATTAAGTATGCACAATTCTAAGATTGTTATGGTGATGTAGTAAATGTGCAATAAAATATATATGCATGGAAAATCTAACAAGTTATTTGGCCAAATGAAGTTGAAAGTGCAGGAAGCAAAAGAGGTCCTGGATATGGCAACATTGTAAGCCTATAATGAAATCCAATTGCCTGCTGAGCCAAGCCATTATGGGAAGGAAAGTCCCATAATTATGAATTTGGTTCCTGTGTGGAACAAATATGAAAACAAATTGTGAGAATGGACAAATCTGTGGGTGAAAGGTTTGCAAATAAAATTTTGAAAGTTAGAATTGATAATGATGTCTCATGAATTTTGTATACCTGTGATACAGGTGAGAAGAAGAGACATGTTCAGAAAGGAACAATTGAAGGCTGTCAAAACTGAAGGTGATGAACATGACTACTACTGAGCCATGAAAACCCTATGATGAGTCATGATCGCCTGAAATAAATTTGTGTTGAGGTAACACCAGCCAGAGGGACGCCTTGGCAGAGCGAGTACGAGGGACGCCTCGACTGTAAGACTCAATAGAGTCTCTAAAATTCTTCCTATGCAAGAAAACCTTGGCAGGGCAATATGGATCGACCAAGGGACTATATAATAGTGAAGGGGATGCTTGAGCCTGGGCCTGGAGGGTGAGTGACCGCAAGGAAGAGGAGACCTTAATAATTTTTGAAAACTATTGGGATAATGCACACAGTGGGTAGTTTCCCATGCAGGGGGAAAACCTTGGAAAGAAAGATGAAATTATGATGGCTTTTGTGAGCTATTGAATTGGAATTATGCATCCAATGGGTATGTCAAGGAGGACGATGAGCATGGATAACAAAATTACCATGTGGATACAGATCCACGAACTGCACATATAAGTATTGTGCTAAGAATATGAAATTTTCTTTTTCTTTTGAAATTTGAACATCAGTAAGATGTTTTTGCACAAAATTGTGAATTAATGTGCTTGTTGTCCAGGAATTATTGAAGGAAGATGACGAAGATCAAGACTTATGAAGTGGTCGAATAAGAAAGGAATGACATGTGTTTTGAGAAAGAACACCGAGGACGATGTTCCTTCAAGGGGGAGGGAATTGTAACACCCTGTTTCCCCCAAATTTTTAATTAATCCTAATATATAAATTACCATGCTAAAGCATGATGAAAATGTGAATGTATGATGTGAATGGANNGACCTTATGAAGAAGGTCGATGAATGTAATAACATTATGAATTTATATTGTAGGACTGCTGAGAGGGGATGTGCAGAAAAAGAGACCACGATGGCAGTGGAAGGAACCTGGAAAGGTGGCATTAACTTCCACCGAGAATTAATACCGTATTTGGACTCCACTAGGCTAGAGAATCAAAAGCAGCTCGCTGTCCCCGAATTAAATGTCTCACAGGCTGGTAGGTAGATGTCTTAATGAGGGATGGGGAGGTGAACTGCCTATCCGTAGAGCCATCATGACTGACCAGCGTGAGGAAAATCATGCCACATGCAACCTCGCAAGGGGATAAGGCATGGGGTAGAAGCGATTGGGGGGGAAGATGCGAGGGGATAACTATGGAATTATGCAGAGTGAGTGATAGCAGAGAGGAAGGAATGAAACCTTCGCTCCTGGTCACTGGCAAACGGAGACGCAGTCTCACAGCA
>CBVK0100043061.1:0-41076 GCA_900067695.1 Picea abies | reverse complement strand
CCCACTTGAACCTCTGAGGATAACAATCCTCCCTAGCACCTCCCAACCACCCTGAAATATAAATCTTTTCTTTTGAAACTTATTATAGTGATATAATGATCAACAGTGTCTTACTCGACTTATCACTATTCTGTTGCATCTCGTTGCTCTTTCTACCACACTGCCTTTCTGCACATATCACTTGCACTATCTGGTCTTCTGCTTTTTATGCTCTATGCGCCATCTCCATTCTCTGCACAGTTCCTCTTCTGTGCTATTCAGCTACTGCACCCTGATTCTTCTTCACACCTGAATCACCTTTACAAGCAACAATCACAATAACCTCCAACAACAACAGCAACAACAACCCCTTCTCTTCTCTGTACTCTGTATTTATAACTTCTGTGCACTTTGTGCATGTAATGTTCTCCATTCCTCTGCATTCTCCAACTATGCATATCTTCTCCACCTCTCGAGTGCTCTGTGTGATCTTCATCGTAACTCTTCAGCTTCTCTGGCCGTTTTCCCAAGTGTTTTCTAGTCCTCTGACTGAAACCATCAGTGGTTTCTGGTAGTTTTATTGTTGCATGCAATATTATCCCTATGATCAATACTTGATCCAACGGTTCATATCTAATCGAGATTTCATATATCGCGATTTCGGCACTCTTGGTGTTCATAGTTTTTGTCACTTACAAATCTTGATCTATGAAATTCCATAAGGAAATCAGATCAATGGTTCAGATCATTTCTTGATCTGACGACTGCAAATACATCGTGACTTCGCATATCATGAATTTTCAATTCATGTTGCAATCCTTACCATATCCCGATTCGTGAAACTCCAATATGGTATAAGATCAACAGTCCATATCTGAGCTTGACTTGATGGCTATGATTGAAGCGCAATATCGCATATCGCGATTTCTACATTTCTAATGTTCAAAGTTCTTGTCACTTCCAAATCGCGATTCGTGAAACTTCAACATAGGCTGTGATCAACGGTCCAGGTATAACCTTGGCTCAACGACTACGATTGAGTCGCGATATCACATATCGTGAAATTGGGGTTTCTGATGTCAAGTGACTTTGTCATTCCAAAGTCCCGATCCCCGATACTCCATGCAGATAATCAATGGTCCAGATCACTTCTAAATTTACGGCTGTGATTAAATCATGAAATCGCATATCGCGATTTCAGGGTTCTTGATGTCAAGTGATTTTGGCATTTCAAAGTCGTGATTCCTGACGCCTCTCCATTGACTGGAATCAACGGTTCAGATTTAACCTTAATCTGACAGCTCAGATTACATCGCGATATCGCATATCGCGAAATCGCCATTCCTGATGTCAAGTGACTTTGTCATTTCAAAGTCCCGATCCCCGATACTCTACTGACGTCACACGTGGTTTGACATGTGTTAAATACTTCCACGTGTCACTCTGATTCGTGACTTACATGTACCTGAAGTGTTGAATCTACCTGACACCTATCATTCCCTGGTTGTGCCACGTGTCCCTAGCTGACGTGGTCTGCTGTCGTGAGTTGGATCGACGGTCTAGATCACATGTTGATCTGACGGTTCAGGTTCAGTCGGGATTTATTTCATCACGATTTTGGGGTTTCTGTTGTAATTGTTCACGGGACTCATGAAACTCCGATTCCCGATTCTACGATGAAGCCTCCTGTCGAGCTTCTCCCGGTGGCGCCCGATCGCTGCCACGCGTCCTTCCAAATGGACGGTCCTGGTTATGTCGGGATTTCACCTTGGCTTTTCCCGAGGGTAAACCTTGTGCAGCTCCTGTTTGATCTGACGGTTGACGGGTTTTATGAATGAGATCCAACGGCTATGGATATCTGTCTTCCTTCTCTTCTGTAAACTCCTGTATCTTGAGCTTTGGCTTTGCTGCGCACGTTTTCCTCAATGATGTTCCTCCTGAGCTTTCACATCCGAATCCCCAAGGGATTTTATCCTTCTTATCCTGCCATTTCCACTGTTGTACTTGCCATCAATGACAAGCATACGCTACTTGGTAAACATTTTCCAACATCATATGCTTTCCATGATATCAAACATATTGCGGAATCATACCTCGATGATTTGCCTTCCCATTCATCCAGTCGATCAGACCATATTGGTCATCTATGGGATATTTTTATTCGATGTCAGTTCTACTGTATTCGTTTGAACCCACACAAGTGTATCTTTGCTATTGAATCGAGTCAACTCCTCAGTTTCGTTATCTTCAAAGATAGGATTCGGATGGATCCCTTAAAGATTAAGGCTCTCCTTGCTTTACCTCCACCTAAAAATCTGACACAACTCCAAAGTTTTTAGGGGAAAGAAAACTTTCTTCCCCATTTCATTTGTAACTACGCTGATATTACCAAAGGATTTATGCGATTGTTGCAGAAAGACACTCCTTTCATCTGGGATGACACTTCTCAATGATCTTTTGATGCTCTAAAGCATGCATCAACCAATACGCCTCTGCTACACCCTACAAATTATACACAGGACTATATCCTTTACTTAGTGGCCTCTACTTCCACTATGGCTATGGTATTAGTTCAAGAGGACCCTAATGGTGATGAACATGTGATATACTATCTGAGAAAAATTCTATCTGGTCCAGAGCTCCGATATTCACATGTTGAGAAGTTGGCTCTCACAGCTGTCATTGTTGTCCAGATGTTTCGCCATTACATATTTCTACACACTACCATGGTTATCCCAGACTCTAACCCCATGTATCATATTCTAACATGTCAATTCCTTGGGGGAAAATATTTCAAGTGGATCGTTATTCTTCAGGAATTCGATATCGAGTTTTCCAAGTCCAAAGCCAAAAAATCCTTGGTGTTTGTGGAGCTTATCTGTGATCTTCCCCATGTTGATGAAGATACTGAGCCTATATATTCTCTTCTTGATGAATCTCTATTCCTCATTAGCACGTCCGATCCTTGGTATGGAGACATCCTTCTTTATCTCTAGACCCAACATTTTCATCCCGATATCTCTCGTGAAGAACATCATCGTATTCATCACCATTCTCGATGCTACCTTATCATCGGTGACACTTTGTATCACCGTGGTATTAACACTATTCTACAACGTTGCTTAACTCATGACTAGGTTGAACATGTTCTTAATGATTGTCACCTTGAATCATGTGGTGGTCACCTTTCTGGGATGGATACAACTAAATTTTTTTTACGTGCCGACTACTTTTGGCCCTCTATTTTCAAAGATTGTATTGAGGCTGTCAAAAAATTCCCACACTGCCAAGTTTTTCATAAAAAGGCATGCAACCACCCCACTCCACTGCATCCCATTATCGCCATCGGCCCCTTTTCCAAATGGGGCATTAATTTCATGCAGTGTAAGCCTACCTCATCTAGGGGGCACAGTATATCATCATTGTCATTGATTACTTCACAAAATGGGTTGAGGCTATGCCTACCTTTCTGAATGATGGTCGTACTGCAACTCTCTTCTTCTTCATCCACATCATCACTCACTTTGGTGTTCCACAAGCCATTTTCACTGATCATGGTTCACATTTTCAAAACCAAACGATGAGTGAGTTACATGCCAAGTTGGGTTTTCGCCATGAGAACTCATCCCCTTACTATCCTCAAGAAAATGGATAAGTTGAAGCTATTAACAAAGTCCTTAAAACCATGATTCAACGTATGGTAGGGGAAAACAAAACATCTTGGCACTTACAACTTTTCTCCGCTCTCTGGGCTTACCGCACCTCAGTGAAAAACACTACTGGATTCACTCCTTTCCAGTTAGTATATGGCATAGAGTTTGTTTTACCAATCGAGTGTGAAATTCCCTCATTAAAACTCAAAGTAGAACTCCTGCCTTACACTTCTACTGAAGAAGAGCATTTTTTATATCTGACCAGGTTGGATGAAACACATCATGATGTTGCTCTCGTTAATGAAACGTATCAAAAGCGTTTGAAGAGTCAATATGACAAGTCCATCCACCCTCGTACTTTTGCAGAAGGAGACCTAGTCCTCGTTTATGACCAGGCTCATGATAAATTAGGGATAGGCAAGTTAGAACCTCTGTGGCATGGTCCTTACATTGTGAAACGTGTTTTACATAGATGCACCTACGAGCTAGTTGACTATGACGGAATCTCCCTGGGTGAGCCCCGAAACAAGATTTACCTTAAGAAGTACTATGCATAGGACATCTAGGATGTGTTCTTTGTACACTATTGTATTTTAGTTTTGGTGTGTATTTCTCTCTTGCATGCATGAGTTTTTTCTTAGCCACTTATACTTTGTCTTGTGATTGTGTGCGCAGATGACAACTTCCTTTCCTATATTTTTTGGGTTTACAGATGGCACTAGTCGACACACCTAGAATATTTCTTCTGCAGCTAGGGTCATTTACCACTCTGATGAGTTGGTGAGTTCAAGGCGTATTTTTCTAAGATCGACAACTAACAATATGGCAGAATATCATTCTGTCATCAGACTTTTAACCGAAGCCTCCTCCCTAGGTATATCTCGCATGATTATTAACCTAGACTCTCAAGTCGTGGTATGTCAACTTAATCAGATCTACGCCATTCACAATCCTATCCTATTGCGTCTCCACCTATGAGTTCGTCATCTTGAAAGAATGTTTAAATTTATCGAATACAAACACATACCAAGAGGACTTAATACAACTTCAGATTCACTAGCAAATTATATCATGGATCGGTATCTCGTGCATAGATGATTTTTCATAAAGGAAATAAATCACATAAAATACATCACATAAAGACATTATTATTTGCAAACATCATTTGGCACTACAAAAACTCGGATATGTATATATATACTGCATGATATAAAATGTTTGGTTACATAAAAAAAGTACATAGAAGGACAAAATTTTGGGTCCTCATGCATATAACATCGCCATACAGACCATACAAAAACATCAGGAAGGTCCTAATCCTCCTACATCACATTGTGCTCTGAGTATCATACTACTTCATTGGCTACTCATCTTAGTAGGGAGTTGAGGCTCTCGAGGACTCCCACTGTATGTCTTTGTAGATGCAAGGGTACATCCCGCCTCCTAAGAGGAGGGACACCCATCGTGAGACCACAGAGGTTTCTCTAAACCTCTTGGAGACCCCCTACTGCTACCTCATGCTCTACTGCTATCTGAGCATATCCACGATGCCCCAATAATGGAATATCCATCAAACATGTTGTTCCTCTGTCTACATGATGAAACAATACATCTGTTAAAAAACTCTTCTAAGTACACATAAAAACAATATAAAATTTAAAATAAAAAAAAAACACTAGACAAGTTTTTTTGGTTTCTTACTTGACGCGTCCCAGCATATTCCATCTGGAAGAACCAGGTCCATGCTACCCCGAAAATCCACTCTGGCCTATGGGAAGTCCTCTATGACGATCAGTTGGCGTCTTAGCTAAGAAAAGAAGTCACCTGTAAATATGAAATCTGACTCCATCCCTAGCCTCGGAGACAGACTCGTCCAATGCTCCATGCATGGTTCACCCACCGGTCGTGCTGCTAGTGAAATCTATGGTTTCATCTGTGGAATCCACTCTAGGAAGAATGAAACCAGAAACAAATCATTTCCAAACTACTTCTACTGCCCCATCCTGCATCTCGAAATCTACTCCTTCACATTTTGAGTGAATGTTGCGCTCTAGTTAAATACAGTTGGCTCCATACACTGTAAAGCATAATCCATCTACGATATCGAAGTCAAGTGTGCGCTAGTAATACTTGCCAAAATCATGATGTAAAATAAAATAGATCGAAGAGGTAGATCCCTAACATATTTTAGCGCAATCCTACCTCCCACCAATCTCGATCCTGGAATGCAATGATTCGCCAGATATTCTTCTACAGGCACTGGAAGTTCCCTCTATCCAAATAAGATAATAGGGGCCCCTCTCTTTGAGAGTCCGGTCAAGAAATAAACATCCTCTAACTCAATGGTAAGCAACTATGTCCCAATTTGGAATCCATCTTCAACATTGTTCCATAACCCGATCATGTACTCAAGGAAGAGAACTTTCTTCTTCATCTTTTGCATCTTAAAAAACTTGAGGAGACCACAAGTCCTCAATTTGGCCCTTGATCGAGGGTTTTGCAAAGAAACCACATCATTGGGATCATGTTCATGCTCTTTCCACTCAATCATGACTTTTTTCCAAGTATAACCTGTAACCATCATCAACAAAAGGCCATTAGTCATGTTACATTAACAATTTTTTGGGTAAATTAAACTTTAAAATCATTTTGTTTTTGTTTGTCATGCCAATGCCCCCTTAATTCTCCAATCAAAGCGCTAGCTCCCCCCTAATAGGCTCACCAAAGCATTGAAATTTTGAATAGCGCTCCCCCTAGCCCTTTAGGGGAGCGTCGAGCCTCCTTGGTGTGTGGGGCCCTCTAGGGCATCAAATTTAAAGCAAGAAATTACCTAAAAATAAATTTTAAACCATGCAAAATATTTGGAAGGTGTCAAGGACCAACCTGATCTGGACAGAAAAAGAAATGGCTGACTATAGCTCTGGCATCGATGACTCCAAGAATCACCCTTCAAAGTCAATTTCTCTACTACCAGAAGTTTTGGCACAAATGAATTGGTAAAACACATTTTTTACCCTATATAACTATTATAGATTTCATTTTTTGCTAAAACCATAGTTATTTTGGGTTTTAAAAATCATTTTGGAGATATTATTAATACCCTGGTATGCATTTTTATCATTATTGGCAGGTTTCGAAGACGTTTTGTTCGATTTTATCTTGTCGCATTAACGAGCATGGTCTTAGTTCCTTCTCATGCTCAAAAAAAAACATGAGAACACAATCGAATAAAATTTTATCTCTTTTTCAGACTCGCATGGATACACGAAAAAGGAACCCCCTGGAGTCGTCTTTAAGCTCTTTCAGACTCTCTAAACATGAAAATATTTCCGAGTAATCTTGTTTCCATTCCCAGTCATTAAAAGGTTTGAAAGGGCGTCTTTTAAGTGATAATTTATCTCTTTTTCGACCTCGCGGGGATAACATTACGAAAAATGACAACCCTGGAGTCGTCTTTAAGTTTTTTTCAGACTCTCTAAACATGAAAAATCACCAATTTTACCTTCTTTGGACTCATTAAAAAATCATACATTGAAGGGCCCATATGGGACCAAACCCTTACTTCTTCGAGTTTGTTAAACAAAGGAAGAGGGACTTACCGAAGGTGAGTTATATTGAGCATGTGTTATCCTCCTCGAGCTCATTAAATTAAAAAGAGGTACTCGTCTATCTAGATGGGGGAAAACCTTGAAGGAAGAAAGCCAAGCAGTTTTTGAAAACATCACAGGTCACTCTTATAGTCACCCTTGAACACAACACTTTGTCTTTGCATACATTTTAATATGTTGAACCTCTGCATTGAACCAATCCTATGAGTTTCTTTACTCCTTTGGGTCACTTGAAGAAAGTCACAGTATCCACTGCATCATCATTTTTTGGTCCATGTCATGTTTTTGTTGTTGTGCCTCAATGTTCAAGGGAAGTATCTTCCTCGAGAGTCAACCATCAAAAATTTCCTATTTCAAAACCCATGTCAGTCCATTCTCATCTGATTCACCACCTTATATATCTATGTCAGTTTCGTGTCATTGATGGGGGATACATCAAGGCCCTCCTTCGACGAGTCTATTCCTTTCGACTTCAACACATTATCTGGGAACTAGACCTAGAAACCAGTTAGTACCTTGGTACCTGCATGCCTCAGTGGCAGTCCTCCTCACTTTCGACAGTAGGTTTACATCATTGACCTCTGATCGGATGATTCCACAAATGTTCAACTTCAGCTCATTTATTCACATTCGTTGGAATGTACTAGGGTACCTTGGGAATCATTGACATCAATGGTGATTTACCTTGCACTTGTTAACGGTTTACCTCATTAATCAGTAATCAAGTAGTTTCTACCATGTTTGACATCAAGACATCTATTCACATGGTTAGATTCGTATTACATCGGGATCGATAAAAATACCCTGGTTTGAGTGATCACTCTAATATATACTTTACCCAGGTTGCGAAAGAGTTTCTTTTGAGAATATTGATACATATACTGTCACTTAGATCCACTTTGTATTGGTCTGTGGCTATGTCTTGTTGTCTCATAGATCCACTGTGTATTTTTCATGGCTATGATCAGTTCATGTCATGGAAGTATAGATCCACATTGTATCTTTGGTGGCTATTCCTTTTTTTTAATATAATTATGGATCCGCAATGTATCTTATGGCGGCCATACCTTGGAAGTATTTATCACTCAAGCATAGGTATGCCTTCCTTGGGTTTGAAACATATCATAACATTTGTCTGATGGTTGTATGCAGCTTCTACCAGGTTCTCCGAGTCCATACCCTTGCTCGAAAAAGTCTACAAAGTACTTTAGTCATCAGTTTTCATCTTCTAACTTCACACTTTGGGGGGCAATCTGTTACACATCAAAATTACTCTCTTCAATGATGACTTACTGTCATCATTACAAGTGTCGCAAGTGTCACACTTTGGCCACAAATCTCACAAACATCACAAGTGTTGCAAATATCATATTGTCATCTTGCCTATGTCATATCTCGAACAACATCACAAGAACACTTGAAACATCCTCAGAGACTGGTTAAAAGAGGGATATGTCATTTGACGAAGAGTACAAATATTTTTCCTTGAGAAAGACCACTTGAAAATCATTTTTGAAGGGAAATGCTAGCTCTCCTTGCCTTCCTTTGGGGGAGCATTACAATGCTTTGTGGACCTTTCTAGGGGAGTGTTGTGTTGTTGAGGAAATCAGGGGAAGATCCCTCTTATCTCTTAAGTTAGTTTGATTTGAATCTGAGGTCAAGGATGAAACTTAGGAAGGATCCACAACTGATGGAGAAATATCCTCAACCTATCCAAAGAATCTCTAAGGTGGTTGGGCCTCTCAAAGACTATATAAGGAGGCCTCATCATGGTGAAAGAGAGAGACATTGAAGGCATCAAACTTATGATCTCATAAGGGAGAATAATCATTGAAAGCATAGTCATTTTGATTGTGGATCATTTGAGCAAGGGGTTGGACAAGGAGAGCTGGATGAGGCTGCTACATCTACATCTATAGTTGTAAGCACCTTATTTTGTTCTCAATAATACATGTGCTTGGCATGTTTCCTTAAAGATTGTGTACATCTGCATGAACTTGTCTTTGATGGATAGATTTAGTTTCAAACTATTAATGGTAGAATATGAAGTATGCTTTGTCTTTGTTGTTTATTGGATTGCAGGACTTGTTGAAGAGCTTAGGGATCCAAGCTCAACTTGGACCGGGCGATGAAAAACATCATAAAAAGGTACTCATATCTTCTTCCTCTTCTCTATAGATTATCTTATCTAGGTTTAAAGAAATGTCAGTGACCAAAGTTAGCACTTTTTTGTCTTGGTTATAGGGGTCTAGGATCCAAGAGGGAATTCACCTGTTTGCAGGGGGATTTTCCTATAGCAGAAAAGATTCCCATATTTAACCTGAATGGAGGATCTTCCATCTGGTGGGAAGACCTCAAGGAGATCAAAGGGTTGAAGGAAAGAAAATTGACAGGGAAACAATTTGAGAAATACTTCTAAAAGGATTAACTATTGGAAAAGTATTACAATGATGAAGTTAAGGAATTCCATGAGCATAAGTTGGGTTATCTTACCATGGATGCATATGAAAAAATGTTTATGGAGCTGTTTAGATATGTCCCTTACCTCAAGGACGAGAAAGTGAGATTGCAATATTTTTTAAGTAGATCTCCACAATCCTACCATGATCAAATTGAATTTGATAAACCTAATACATTGGAGGACATTATTTAGAAGGCTAAGCACTGTTATGATCAATCTAATCATAAGCAATATAGCTCAAAGGAATGGAGGAGGAAGGACTAGAGTGGATTCCAAAAGAATTGATTTAAACCATTTCCCTGCAAAAATGAGGAAAGGTGCACCATTGGGTCAACCAAGCAGGAGTGTGTTTCAACAAAAATTTCCATCTTAAAGTGGAAATAAACCAACATAGAAAGCAAGAGAAAGAGCAGAGGATCCCAAGAAGGACCTTTGAAATGTTGGGGATGTGGAGAATTGCACTTTTTGAGGGATTGTCCCCATAGACAACATGATAATAGAAGGGTGTATAATGTGCACGAAGCAGCTATAGTCAATTATGTAGCTTGAAGTGTGTCAAGAATCTATGTAACTGTAGAGAGTTGGAAAGCATACCACCAAGCCTCTATGGTGGATTTAGAAGGTATTATTTCCATCAACCCGTCTCTAATTTAATTGACCCAGGTTCTAACCTTAGTTATATTTTTCCTTGGGTTGTTGAGGCATGTTCATTGCAGAGAAATAAACATGTGAGAGAATGGCTAGTATAGTTAGCCACTGGAACAAAGAGGAAAGTGGTTGAGTTGATTGAGGCATGTCTAGTTGAAACGAATGGATTTTAAACTCGTGAAGCCTTCAATATCATAACACTAGGCTCATATGATGTACTTTTGAGAATGTATTGGATAGTTTCCCATAATACAAAGTTAAATTGTTATGAGAAGGTTTTGGAATGCGAATATGAGCAAGGAAATCAATGCAAGGATTTTTCAAGGCATCTAGAATCCAGTTTCAATAAGGAAAATATCAGCGTTGCAACTCAAAAATTTCAGCTAAAAAGGGTGTCCCTTGTACGTTATACAAGTTCTTAACTCAACAGAGAGAAAATATATGAAGGATGAATATCACCCAGTACTGTGGGAATTCAAATATGTGTTTCCAGAGGAAGTTCCTGGAATACCTCTGAAAAGAGATCTTGATTTCTCAATAGATCTTGTGCCTAGAGTAGTACCACCATTAAAAGTTCCTTATAGAATGAGAACACCAAAGTTAGTGGAGTTGAATATAAAAATAAAGGAAATGTCAGATAAAAGTTACATCAAGCCAAGTGTGTCCCCGTGGGGAGCACCAATCCTATTTGTAAAGAAGGAGGATGCCATGTTGAGACTGTGTCTCGACTATAGACAATTGAACAAGATGACCATCAAGAACAAGTATCCTCTTCCTAGGGTAGATGATCTCTTTGATCATCTTAGAGGAGATGCAGTTTTCTCAAAGATTGATTTGAGGTCGAGATATCACCAAGTCAAAATCAAGGATGATGACATCCAAAAGAAAATCTTTATAACAAGGTACAAGCACTATAAATTTGTGGTGGTACCATTCAGACCCACAAAGGCACCAACTACATTAATGTGTTTAATGAATAACATGCTCGATAGGTATTTTAACAACTTTGCCTTAGTATTTGTGGATGACATTTTGGTGTATTCCAAGAATAGAGAAGAGAACAAAGAGAATATCAGGGTGGTGCTACAAGTTTTAAGAGAACACCAGTTGTATGCTAAGTTCAGTAAATTTGATTTCTTTCAAAGGGAAATCTAGTATCTAGGCCATGTGATCTCAATAGAAGGAGTGGAACTGGATCCTTAAAAAGATCAAGGTAATCATGGATTGGCCTACCCCTATAAATGTAATAGAAGTAAGATCCCTCACGAGATTTCCTGGATATCACAGAAGGTTCATAAAGGAATTTTCCAATATTGGTAATCCTATCACTTCACTGCAAAGATAAGGGAAGAAGTTTATATGGTCACTAGAGTGTGAAGGAAGCTTCCAACAACTGAAGCATCTTTTGACTAAAGCCCATGTTATGAAAATTGTATACCTAGAAAAATATTTATCGGTTTGTACTGATGCTTGCAAGGAAGGACTCGATGGAGTTTTCATGCAAGAAGGGAAAGCGATTTGTTATGAATCGTGAAAGTTGAATGAGCTTGAGAAGAGGTATGTTACCCACGATATAGAATTGACAACTATTATGCATGCATTGAATATGTGGAGACATTACTTTCTTAGGAGACGATTTGTCCTAATGACCGATCATTGTGTTCTGAAGTACCTATTTGAATAACCAAGGTTGAATGCAAGACATGCCATGTGGATGGTGCTAATTAGAAAATTTTATTTCTAAATTAAACACATAAAAAGGAAGGAAAATAAAATGGTAGATGCACTCAACCAAAGAGTTCATACAACACACTTAGCAACAACAAGTGTATGGGAGTCTGATCTTAAACAAAGGATTAAAACCCTCTTGCAAGGAGATACTCAAGTGGAAGACGCATTAAAAAGAGACCCTAGAGGGAAGAAATATGAAGGGTATCATCTTGGAGCCGATGGTATTTTGTTATATAATAATAGACCATACGTGCCTAATTCAGTAGAATTGGGGTGTTTAATTATGGACAAGTTCCATAGAAGACAATATGTAGGTCACCTTGGTTACCAGAAAATGGTTGTAGCTATAAGGTAGTTATATTATTGGCCCTATATGAAGAAGGTAATCACTCAACACATCACTGAATTCCTAGAATATCAACAAGTGAAATTTGAGCACATACATCCTGCAGGTCTATTGTAACCTTTTCCCATTCCCAAAGGGAAATGGGAAATGATTTCGATGGATTTCATCATCGATTTTCCAAAGAAAATAAAACAACATGATTCAATCATGGTTGTAGTGGATAATATGAGCAAGGCCACTCATTTTATCCCCATTAAATCTACCTTCAAAGCCAAAGATGTTTCTAACGTTTTTATGAAGGAATTTTTTAGATTGCATGGTTTTCCCAAAACCATATTTATGGATAGAGATTCCAAATTCACCTCAAGTTTTTGGAGAAGCATGTTTGTAGGATTGAGAATGAAATTGGCATTTAGTACAAACTACCATCCTCAAACAAATGGTTAGACTGAAAGAGAAAACATAATATTAGAGAACATGTTGAGAATGCATGTTATGCATCAACCCAAGTAGTGGGAGGAGTATCTACCTTTGGTAGAATTTTCCTACAACAATAGTAATAAGGAATCATTGAAAATGAGCCCTTTTGAGGTCCTGTATGATAGAAAGTGTAGACCCCCAATTAGTTGGAATAGTCCAGTGGATAAGATCACACTTGGACCATAATTTCTCAAGGAGATGGAGTGGGAAATGGTTAAGATAAGGTATAATATGAAATTATCTCAAGATAGACAAAAGAGTTATGTAGACAACAAAAGAATTCATGGAGAGTTCAAAGTAGGATACCAAGTGTATCTCTGAGTGAAACCTAAGAGGATTTCCCTGAGAATGGGAATGTGTGATAAATTTCAACCCGCTATTGTGGACCATTTGAAGTCCTGGAAAGAGTGGGAGAAGTAGCATACAAACTTGCATTACCACCTCTTGTTCAACCTCATAATGTGTTCCATGTATATTTGTTAAATAAATATGTACATGATTGTAATCATGTAATTGATTTGACTGTGATACAAGTGGAACCAGAAGGAGAATTCTAGCCTGAACCACAATGCATCCCGGATAGGAGAGAAATAATTCTCTGGAACCAAGACATTATGCAGGTCAAGGTGCAATGGAAGCACTTTGGAGCAGATGAAGCTACATGGGAGCTGGAAGATTCCATGAGATTAGCATACCCATTTTTGTTTTCTATGTAATTGTATATACATGGTGTTTTAAACACTGAGGATGGTGTTTGTCTTAAGAGGGAGGGGAATGTAACACCCTATTTTCTCCAAAGGTTGTAATTATGCTAAGACTTCATATAAGCATACTTATGAAGCATGTAATTATTTTTTGATTTAATAAAAACACCAAAACCGTTGACTGAGAGGGAACAACTTTTAAAGTAT
The DNA here is from genome assembly GCA_900067695.1 of Picea abies. Taxonomy (NCBI): domain Eukaryota; kingdom Viridiplantae; phylum Streptophyta; class Pinopsida; order Pinales; family Pinaceae; genus Picea; species Picea abies. The sequence continues at coordinate 27,259 of CBVK0100043061.1, read as the reverse complement.
TGTCCATGATACACAAGTGGGATTCAATGAAGCAGGGATTGATGAAGTGGCATGGAATGGGGGGATGGGTTTTTTTTATGAAGAAAATAGGAAGCATGTTTAACAGGATTAATTATGCTTGCTAAGAATAAACTCATGCCTCCTAGTGTACTCGATATGAATGAGCCACGTGACCAATTATGGAAGGCCAGGGAAGTAGTTGAGGTAGTTAATGGTGGTTGAAAGATTTGTCTTTTGTAGAAGAAAAGGGCCAATTGAATGACCTGAAAAATAGGACATCACAACTTACCTCTTCATAATGGGAATTTCAAACTACAAGTTATGTCTATAGGAAGGCCACAGGAATCCCAAGGGGATCAGTCGAGGAAGGTATCAAAGGTGGAAGAAACATCACTAGATACCACACACGAAGAAGAGAGACTAGACACTCAACAATCAGAGTGCGGTATCAGAGACAAAAGAAACAAACACACACCCTAGAGATGAAAAAGAAGATCTGAATCAGAACCAGTGAGTAATGGACTCACAAAGAATAGATGCCAAGGACAAAGGATTTTGATAGTGCAAACTGAAAAGTGAGAGGTTTCCTAATAAAATAGGAATCTTTCCATATTTAATATTGATCATCTTGAACAGAGAAGACTAGAATCAATACTAGATAAAAAAGGGCTACAACTTGGTGCTTAGTAGACATAAACTAAAACTAGTAAGGGGATGTTGTCGAGGGAATATTTAGTAGAGAAGGGGCTCCCTGGTGTAGAGGAAATTTAGTTGAGAAACCATTCGATAAACCTATAGAGTATCTGAGCTCAATGGGAAGGGGGAAACTTATGTTTTTGTTAGTGGAGGAAAGAGAGTAACCTTCTTGTATCATATGAGTTGGAAGCCAACTAAATCATTCCCCTTGTGGTATCATGGCCTGGAATGAAAGTGGCATATTGTAGGAAGGAAATATGCAGTGTGGCCTAAGTTTGGGAGGAAAGACATCCTCTCTCATTCAGATGGTATTGACAATTTCCCTGATCAAATAAGTGTATAACTGGACTTGTTTATATTGTGTATGAATGATGTATGTGTGTATGTAATTGTATGATTAATGGGAAATGTAAATTCTTGCACTTAATGAAATAAATCTCTGAATGGCTGGGATGAGTTGATGATACCTTGTTATCCTATCAAACTGTGAGCTCATTTAAGCAAGGACAATTGTGTCCCTGTGAACCTTATGGATTTAGAGGAAAGTTTGCAATACATTCACAAAAACATCATTTAACTAGCGATGTGGGTGTCCTATTGGTCAGAGAGATCCCTATGTGGAATAGAAAACCTGAGTCCTGAGAAAGTCCTGATATTTTGTGGAAATATTGCAAGATATGCAAGAACTATCTTTTGATGAAGATCATTCAGTCTTTGACTATCATAGAGTAGGCATCAAATTTTTTGAGGAATGATAAAAATTTTAAGAAACCTTGAATTTGTTTAAGTACCTAAGACAAGAATTAATTAGTAAGGAAACCCTGTGATGCATCGAGATATATTATAGTCATTGATTCATAGGAATGAGTAAATATCAACCCTTCATTGAGAGGGGCATCATCATTAGAAGCGATTGAGTGCCAAGACGTAAGAGAATTCCGACGAGGAGGAGGAGATTGTAGATATGGGACAAGGGTAATCGATTTTGATGGAGTTAATGGCGATGAGATATTGATCTTCGATCTCGATGTATTGCTGTCAAAACATGGAAGGATATTAAGATCATGTGTTGGCCAAGTGTGTCGACACTGATAAAGGCTTCAAAATTAGAAAGAGGCATTGATCTATATAGAGTAGAGAGAGAGGATATTCGTCGTAGATGTGCGGTAGGTCCAGATTGAGAAATAAAAGAGGTGGCAATGTCATGATGATGTGGCAATTCATCATGGAAACAAGAATAACTGTAGGGGTGATGTGTGTCACCAATGGAATGGTTGATGAGACCAAAGTGGTTTTGGAGGGCATAGAAACCCTTATGGTGTTGACGGTGATCTAGACCATTGGATTCACATAACATCAAATCTTGACTATTATTCGGAAGTTATTGGGCATGGTCTAGAAGCGTGAACAGAGGAAAGTGTTGATGATGATGAGATTTGGGGTAAAACGACAAATGTTGGTCAGTGGATGGGTGAGATTAAATCTCAACTCTGGATTCTTGTGGGTCACATCCATTCACTATGTGAGAGACTGAAAAATTTGGATGCTACCTAGTGTGCAAGTTGGGGGATGTCGTTACAATCGGAACCATTGAAGGTCATACTCTAAAGATGTCGGATATAGGAAGGATCTGATGGCTGGGTCATTGTTAGAGCATTCAAGGTTGAATATTGGTGCTCCACAGGCATGAAGACTCGATGACGATGAATGGCTTGAGAGGTTAGAAACCATGAAACAATGAGTTAAGTCAACACCTCTTGGTGCCATGTCATTACCACATTGGATGGTATGAGTAGTAAGAAGCCACATGGATTCCACATGGTAGTGAGGTGGATTTATATAATGAGAGTTGGAGATTTCTAGAGGCTATAACTTGGGATCCATAATTTGGATCTAGGCATGGTCACAGTCTTTTGGAAGCTCCAGATGAGCATAATCCATCTATGGCCCTTAGAATTTGATAATATCTGAGATGAGAAGAGATATTTTTTGACATCCCATCAACCTAAGACAATTTTAAGGGTCAGGTGTGCTACAACAAATATGCACATGTGCCCACCAAAATTTTCCCTTGGATTCATTTGTTTACCCCTCAAAAATGAAAAATGGTTGTAGATGTGATTTTCACATAACTAGATCGTACAATGTAAATTGGTAGTGAAATTTTAATAACATGTATATGAAAACCATATCCACATGCCCACCAAATTTTAGGGCTGGATTCATTTTTTTCATCCCCCAAAAGGTGGAAGTAGATGAGTACATTGGTTGGAGAATAAATCGAGACTTCTTAGCATTCTTGGAAGTAAAACATTTTTCATCTCTCCCAAGGAAGAAACAAAAAATTAGGGGAGGATTTTGAATGCAAATCACAACTAATGAAAGGAAAGAGGTGGTGTTGGAAACTTGATAGATACAAAAGAAAATGAATAGAAAGGGAGGAGTCAATAGAACTTGAGAAGATAGAGGAATTACTCCAAAGGTTGTATGGACAGGAGAGAACTTGTCTATGGTGGAGATAAATTGTACCATTATGAAGTAGGGATTGAGATACGAGGTAATTTTTTACTTGGCCCCTATCTCAACTTTGATCCAAAATATTTTATTAAATAGGAAGGAAGAGGAGACAAGAACATAGGCTATGGAATTTTTTAAAGAATTTGTTGTTGAAGTTTCTCAAGAGCAGTGCTAAAGAATTCCATCCATTGTTGTTGAATAAATTCTAGAAACAATACCTTTCTAAAGATGAGAGGATGAAGGCCTAAATGCAAAGATATATCTATGTTTGGAACAAGAAATCTAGAAAATTTCTACAACTACAAGCAACAAGTCCATTAGCTCAAATGGACATGCAAAAACCTAGTTAGAGAGCATGCCCATGAGCACAATAAATTAAATGAATAGTGTCAGTCTAGATTAAGAGGGATGGAGAAGAAGCAATACAGACAAAGGAAACAATGTCAAGGAGAAGACAAAATGTGCAGTGATTGACATTAAAAACATGGGTAAGTCATATTGTCACCATATTTTTATTTGAATTTGAAGATGCTTTTAGAATTCTCCCCAGTGTTATACTTTTTGTGGAAGAGTAAGAAGACATAATTAAAGTTGGAGTTGTATGTAGAATTTATCCAAAGCTGTAAAATTTTGTATGTGCATTAAAGTAAAAGAACACGTGAATTCTTAGATAGAGAGTGTGTGGCTCATAGTGCATGTATGGTTTTCTCTTATAGATTTTATCAATGAAACAAAAACACCATATTTGTTGCTTTTCACAAGATTGGGATTCCAAGGTATATCTATGTTGTTGTTGTGTTGATGATTGTCTAGTTCAACATTGTTTATGCATTTAAACTTAGTCAACAAGTTATGTTTACATTCATTTAATATACTAAAACAGAAAACATAGATATACAAATTAATTTTCACATTTTAGTATATGTGATAATGAAATGGAGGGCCATAAACATACCATTTAGAAATCAAATGAAGCTTTTCACATGCATATTCTAAATTTTTATATAATATAATTTGATGAAGAAATAAATAAATTAATAAATATTTTTTTATTTTCCAAAATACTTTTACATATTTCAATTTGAGAAATAAATAAGTTATGCTATAGGGAAAATAAACTACTTGTTTTTACTTTACCTAAACAATTTATATAGTGTAGTAGTAAAGATTTATAAAACAAGTATTAATGTTAAGCATGTTAATGTAGTGTAGTAGTAAATATTTATAAAAAAAAATATTAGTGTTAAGCATGTTTATGTAATGTAATAGTAAAGATTTATAAAATAAGTATTAGTGTTAAGCATGTGTGAATACTACAAGGATCTTACCGCCAAATTAGTATCCAATACATTACAAGTTGAATACTAACATGTCAAATTCACTATTACAATTGACTCACACTTCTCTTTAACCCAATACTTTTCTCTCAGTGGATATATGCAAGAATTTCTCTCGGTAGATACATGCAAGAAAACTTGACGTTACACGTCAAGTTTATTTTCATAATTTAATGTATCATAAATAAGTATGTAAAGGACAGGGAAGCATGTTTCACAAAATATGCTCTTTATAGTTGAAAATTTAACCTATATATAACTATTCTAATGGAATGAAATAGGTAAAGGAGTAGTGTGCACTAGTATGTTGTATTAATGAAGAAACCAAAATATTGTTAGTGATTACCACCTAATCTTAGAGATCTAGAAAATATCTCTTACATGTTGGGGATTTCTTACCACAACTTTTAAGTTACACTAGATCTTGCATTGATAAATTTAAAGGAAATACAAGCTAAGGTATGGCATGGAAAACAATGATAATAGGAAATCAAGATAGCATTCATATTCCTAGTACATTAAAGAAAAAGTATTCCTTCAATACCTAATTGCACATCAACAAACAATAAAATAAATAAAACACACTCTTTAAGTAGACCAAGGGAGTAGAAGGTAATAAGGGAGTAGAAGGTAATAGGCCAAATAATAAATATCACAAAACCATCGGAATTAAATAAATCATTTAAATAATTTTTCTTAATTGTTTTACAGTCATAAAAAGAGTTGTAATAAAGGTAAATTGAATGATAAATGGTTACAAGCTAGTGCTTAAAGGTTCAAAAATTCAAGCAAGTTGAAGACTTCAACTGATACCAAGTTCTCAATGCTATGAACCACAAAAAATATTAACTCCTAAATAAACAAACTGGGCTACAACCCCATAGATCAATGAGAATACTCCCAAGGATTGGCTATGGATAAGGATAACCCATGACACCCTACAACAAGAGGTGATTTGGTGCTTTAGAACCATCAATAATATATGGGCTCACCCACAGTAGGTCCCAGCTAGGATGCTCTCCATGAGCATCATAATTCCATGCCAACACCCAAAGTTTTGGGTAGGTTGTGTCCATGCATAGATCAATTGTGCATGCACGTCAATTTTGTGCACACACACCAACAATTTCACAATGGAAAGAATAAGGTGTATGTGCCAATGAAAGTTCTATACTGCACATTGAAGATCTGTAAGATACTGCATGCATGAGAAGTCAGAAGGTCTTTGGGAACATTCTTGAATAATGAACCGAAAAAGCATGAGAGATCATGGGGAAGATGATGGATGAGATGGAAAGTTCATTAGGATTGTCATGCTCTAAGGAGGTTATGTGGGCTGCATGTAGACAAAAAAATCATGTGGAACTAGAAATCACTAGAGTGAGTAGAGAAGAGAAGAAAAAGATAGAGTACCAGAGAAAAAGAAGAAGGAAAAAGAGAAGGAGAGAAAAAAAGTGGAGAAGAGGAAAATAATAAGAGAGTCTGTCTAATGTCTGTAGAAGGATGTATGAGTTTTGTATGAGTCATGTTTTGATTTCTTCCAACAGTTTTGTATGAGTCTGGAAAAGTCTTGTGTAGAGTCTATAATGCAGTCTATTGATTAGTGTAGAGTTTGAATAGAGATCACATAGCACATTGTAATTAAAGAGTTGTATAATGGATCAGAGCGCAGAGCTCTATTCCCTTTGCAATGTGGATCTGTTGATGTATGAATTTTTTTGTTTAATGAAGATAATATAAAGTTGCAATTCTCTCTATCACTTGATGTGTCTATCCTGAGTTTAATGGATGGTTTTGTTAATTATTATGTTGTTATTATGTCAATGAAGTATGATTTATTGAATGAATGATATCCCAAGCGGCTTCCTTCTATGCTTAATCCCTTCATCTACAACTTAATACCATACGGTCTCTGTGATTCTCATGGAATATTGAGTTAGACCTTCTTCGGTCCTTGACTAAGGATTGATATGTCGATGCTTCGAGGTTTTATTGGTCAACTTTGGATGAACCTTGGGTCATCAACTCCCCATTGTTAGGAAGGATGTGCATAAGCGAGGCAACAAATGGCTTTGTTGCTGAGAACTGATGGTTTTGTATTGCATGATGAAGGGAGAGAATGAGGTGGAATCCATCTCACGAGGAAATACAAGACTAGTTAACTATGAAGGAATATGAGTTTGCATGAAGATAAACTTAGGGTCTAATAACCAATGTGTAACGTTGGAAGGAGAGGTACATATACACCGATTTGCATGAGATTCTCTTTGTTATGTTTCCATGTTTGTTGTACAAATGGATAAAGAGGAAAACTTCCACTAATGTTTCTTTGATACCCCAAGAACCACTAGTATAGAACCATACTACAGTCGATAAGATGAATACAATGGATAATAAGTGGGCTCGAGCAATCAATTTCTATTTTTCTTGTGTAAAGGAGGGATGCATTATTGAGTTCACCATAGAATATAGTGATTCTTTTAGTGAGTATGAAAGAAATTTTGTTGAAGGTCCTCAAAAAATACAGTTGGAAGAAATCATGTTACGGATCAAGATGTTGTTCATTGAGAAAGGATTGATGCACATGGATCCAGATAGAATGGCCCAGTAAATCCCCTAGCACTAAGGGGGATGAAAGGAATGGGGAAAAGAGAGAGAGGATATGGATTCATTGAGAGGATCCAAAAGATGTTGAGATGAGGTCAGGATAGAATGGACTAAGAAGAGAAGAGAAGAGAAGAGAACGAGTTGAAAGACACACAAGAAGAGTTGAGTTAAGGAGGAAAGCATAATAGAGGAGTAGAAGGAATGTATCAAGGAGTGAGAGATGAGGGTCAGATCTAAAATGAAGAGGAAGAGACCACACTAGGAGGAAGTGCGGGAGAGAGTGTTGTGCCAGAGAGAAGCATATAAGGAGATAAGTCATGAAATACATGTAGTGTTAGGAGTAGGGTATCTAGAGAAGATACCAGAAGTAGTGGTAGTGGGGTCAGAGAAGATGAAGTCTAATCCCGTTGGCTATTGAGAGATGGAAAAATATTAGAGGAATATGAGGAACAAAGTAGAGGTGTTGAAGTAGATGAGGATGGTGGAGAACCCCTATGAGAAGGGGGAGAGGCTTTAGCAATAGTGAATGGTCTTGCATAGATATAGGTAGTAAACTCTTTGGGATCCTTCACAAAAAATGATGAGAGAAGATGGAGTTTCCCCCTCTTTGAACCACCCCCCTTACGCATTTGTAACCAAGAAGAAATAAAAATAGACAACGCAACAATAGGAGTTGAGTAAGAAATAGCAGTAGAATAAAGAAGAGAGGATACAAGTGAAGAATAAGATGAATTCAACAATACTTCACAAGGAAAAGTATCAATACCAAGATCATCAATAGTGAGGAGTTAGTCGGGAGGACATAACCCTAGACTGAGAATGGTGAATCAATATAAAACACTAAGGATACCAATGTTCCATGGGATAGGTAAGGGTGATTCAGAGTAGCATTGGTTCATGTGTGAGGCTATATGGTCTGTGAAGAGGATCACAAATGAAACATCGAAGATTGCACAACTGGAAACAATTTTAAAAGAAAAATATATGATGGGGTACATGAAGTACAAGGCGACTATGCTAGTGGGATAAACGAGGTCCCTAAAAAAAATAAGAGATATATTCTTAGGGAGTTTCAAAATCCTAAGTCAAAATCACAGTGCATTACTGAAATCAATGAATTCAAGAAACAAATTGGAGAGACTGTGTGGGATTATGACCAACAATTCAAGACATTGTTATATAGGATGACATTCCAGATCCAAGATTTTTAGTATAAGGAGTGGTTCATTATAGAATTACTCCCCCATATCTTAGTTCCTCTCACCCATCAAAAGGTGATGACTCAGGCAGAGGTGATGGATATTGTGATGCATATGGAAGCCACGCTAGGAGGTGGATAGACATCAACAAGATTGACGCAGGTATAGTCCTAGATTACGAATATGATAATGCAATTGCAATATATGGAAAAGAAAAAAGTGGTGCATGGGCACGTGTGGTGTACTACATGTTAGTCGGAAGGTCACCATAGGGATGAATGTCCCAAGTTGGGAAATTAAATCTTGGCGACGGGTGTGTTGAATCCATTTCCAAATGGGCCTCAGACCAAATGGTGAGATATTTGCAGAAGTGGGGACATATCCCTCACCTCTTCCCAACACTTGAGAAATACCAAAGACTCACCACACTCCATTTTGCGAATTCTGCAAATCCATGGGGCATGATGTGAATAACTTTCGGTCACTTTGTTTGATGTAGTACCACACTCATTATGCCCTCTTGGTTTAGGAAGAGTAGAAAGGTGGTGATTGTGGAGGCATAAAAAGAGGTCGATATCAAGGATGTCCTAGAGGAGGATATGGACGAGGCCAAGGGTGAGGATATGGTGGAGGTGGAGGAAGACCACCGACTTGTTTCAATTTTGGCAAGATAGACCACATTTTGAGATTGTGTACCAAATTGCACATTCTCTTTGGGTACTACTATAGTATCGAGCATGCCACAAAGGATTGTCCCTACTTGTTGAAGAAGTAGGAAGAGAAGACGACACATTGTAACATGGTCATTGTAGGGTTGTAAGAGAACCAAAAGAAATATGAGGAAGTTGATGTATGGGTGATAACCCAAGGAGGAGATAAAATGGGAATGGAATTGGAGCATGGGGAAATATTGAGCCAAAGAGTAGAAGGGGATATTACAAAAGTGGTGCGAACCCCTCCCAAGTTTGATGCAGTGAAATGAAAGAAGTTTATGCATGACACACAAAGGTATCTAGAGGAGGAGAGAAGATGTGAAGAGTTATATCCTGTGACACAAAGGTAATTAGAGGAAGCTTGGGTATGCGAGGAAGTGTAGCACACCACACAAAGGTTGATAGAGGAAGCCTTATCCCATGAAAAATTGTAGTGTTCCATGCAAAAGTCTTTGGAGGAAGCTCGTGTGTGCAAAGAGATATAGCACATGACACATGGGTCACTGGAATAAGCCCAGAAGAAGGTATAAGTGAAACAAGATGAACAAAAGGAAAAAAAAGAGAGTGTTCATGAAGAGTCGAGGTCCATGGCATGAGAAGAAGTATTGTGTGACAGTGGTTGTGAAGGACAAGTAGAAGACCAAGTAAGTAAATTCTTGTGTTTTTTTTTGAAGTTGTTGAGTAATCCTGATTCTACAAGAAATTTGACACACATGTTAACAAAAAATATGGGGGAAGAAGGAAAAGCTATAGCCATATCTTCCCCACTACCAAAAAGGATGTGTGTCAGGTCGATCAATAGAAGCACATAGGAAGAGTTTCAAGATGACGATTGAACTTGGAAGCTATGAAATGGATGGATTCATGTTATATTCGGGATCGATGTGAAAATACTTCCAAATAAATCATGGGCATTGATGGGAAGAATGAACTTGGTGTGGTCCCCCATTCAACTCAGGATAGATAATTAGTATAGAATCTATCCTATAGATCAACTGGAACAAGTTGATGTGAAAATTGTAGGGGTGAAGACTAAGGAGGATTTTGAGGTGATTGAGATCATGGATGACTTAGATCCCTACACTGCACTACTTGGTATTGACTAAGAAATTTATAACAATTCCATGTTGAATTTGAAGAAAAGGAAGATGTCTTTTGAGATAGACATTTTACACATGATTTCCCCATTATATCTGAATGAAGGAGACATATATAATGAGCCTATGAATGAGGATGTGTAGAGATCCATTATTGAAAACATATATCAAATCATAGGGCATAGAGAGGATTACATCAATCCCATAAAAAATGGGGAGCTAATATGGAGAAGTGTGAAGTCGTATGATACTGATTTAGAAGATGCTATAGAAATATGGTAGAATATGTTTTATGAGGTCTTTACTAGGTATGTGTGCAAATTACCACCATGATGCATGAGGATGAGTTCAAATTTATTTGACGTAATGGATCCAGTGGACATATTCATTTACCAAATGCAATAATTTCCCTTACTCCACTAGGTATGAGCCCTTGACAGAACGATGCAAGGCATACCCATGTAGCGATAGGAGATGCATCGAGAACATCTACATGAATCAGAAAAAGTAGTGGACTCAATGAAGGAAAGGTTTAGGATGGGGTTGATATCCAAAAATATGTGTTCCTGTGAGAGGAATTGGCTAGCCAAGTAGATTTTGAATCCATGAAGGATCCATCTGAAAATCAAGCGCGCTATGCTGGTATGAAATTCCATCCCTCATGTCCCTTTGACTATCATCGAGATAGTGGGCAGGCAAGACCAACCTAAGATTGAACCTATTTCAGGATTTGGAGGCCAATAAATTCCTCTACTTCCAACCTTGACTGTTGAATATCCTCCATGGTGAAGACCAAAAAACTAGACCATGCTACAAAAATAGAGGATGGCAATTAGAAGAGAATCCTAAGTTCCTTACCCCTGGGTGAGTGTCAAGTCATGATGATGGCCATCACCACCAAGATAAGAGAAATCATTGTCCCTTGGGTGGAACAATAGACAATATCTAGAATAGCCATAGAAGTAGTCAATAAGGCCCAACTCTTCTACACATATATTGCAGCAGTGCAGGTCACGACCGCTCCTATGATTAAGAAAATGGAGCTCATTAACCTTCAAGATCCACATGTCACAAATTTCGACACAGATTAGGTGGCCCAACTCACTCAACACCTGCATGAAAATTTGGATGAAATCGGTAGCCAATTCTAGGAGTTCCTCTAGGAACTCATGAAGACAGTCCTACCCATTGCATCTTTCACACCATGAACAATTCCATTGGCTTGAGGATAAGCCAAGTAATAGTGTTGGGGTCCTATTGGCACCCAATGTTTTGGTAGGTTGCACATGCATGCATGATTTTTTCAAGAACACACTAGTAGTTGCACGATGGACAAAATAAGACTCGCATGCCATTAACAGTTCTACATTGTTCCATGAAGATCAATAAGATACTGTGTACACGCCAGGTAAGAAGAAAACCTTCAAAAATATTCCCAAATAATGAGCCCAGACAACATGAGAGATCATGGGGCATATGATGGATGAGCTGACAAGTTCATTATGACTTCCATGCTCTAAGGAGGTTACATGAGTTTCATGCAGACAACATAAGCATGTGAAACTATTGATCACTAGAGAAAGTAGAGCAGAGGACAAAATGACAGAGCACCAGAGTAGAAGAATAAGGAAAAAGAGAATGAGAGAAAAAAAAGTGGAGAAAAGGAAAAGAAGGAGAAGGGAATCTATCTGAGGTCTACATAAGGTAGTCTGAGTTTTATATGAGTCCTATTCTGAGTTATTGCAACAATTTTGTATGAGTCTGGAAAGGTCCTGTGTAGAGTCTATAATGTCAAATGGAGTATTTTGAGTAGTATATAGCCTTAATAGAGATCACATAACACATTGTAATGAAATATTTGTAGTATGTATCAAAGAAAAAATCGTTATTCCCTTTGCAATGTGGATCTGTTGATGTATGCATTATGTTGTTCAATGAAGATAATATAAATCTACAATTCTCTATGTCACTTGATGTTTCTATTATGAGTTGAATGGATGATTGTGTTAATGGTTATGTTTTTAGTATGTCAATGAAGTATGATTTAATGAATGAATGATATATTGAGTGGCTTCCTGGTACAGTTTATCCCTTCATCTCTAACACAAGACCATATGGTCTATGTGATTCTCATGGTGTCTCAGGTGAGACCTTCCTCGGTCCTTGACTAATGATTGATATGCCAATGATTTGGGGGGTTTTTGTTCAACTATGGAAGAACCCTAGGTCATCAACACCCTAGCTCTAGGAAGGATGTGTGCAAGTGAGTTAACAATCCACTTGATATCCTATGGGGTGCATGGGTCCCCACAATGCAGACCATTTCCACAGTAATGGTCGATAGATATAATCACTCTATGTCCATAATTTTTATTGTGCCATCTATGACCCTATAATTTCAATTTCCACGGGTATACAATAAATCCTCCATTCTCCTCCCTTGAGGAAACACCACCTGAGTATCACCAAAGGCTCCCATCATTAGGAGCTCAGTCAAGAAGTAGATTTCTTTCACAATGATCTCAATCATTTATTCTTGCACCACAAATTCTCCTACATTGATATCCTAGTACTTTATAATGCAGGAGAGGATCCCCTCACCTACCATCATTAGTGGGTTCTCAATGTATTTGAGTAAACCATGTTTCACTAAATCTCCCCAAACCAACTAGTTCCCGCTAACTAGAGATCAGATCTCTTCAAACTCTCTCTCTCTCTCCACAAGAATATGAACCCAACCATGCTTGCACAAAACCACATTTGTTAGTAAGTTTTCCCATGTACATATTATTTCCATTCTATACACCCTTTTCCCCTCAAAATTTCCTTTTCCAAACAATTTTGGGCCCAAAAAGCCGAACTAAAATAGTGTGGAAAATACCCCCTTTTCCACATTGGACTAGTGCATAAACTAGTAGTAGTTTTTGTAATCCCAACACAAAATCTAGCCCTAAAAAATTTTCTTAAGGTCCCCCAGGGCTAATCGAGGCCTATCCTAAAAAACAATCCATGTGAATTGACAAGGAGAGTTAGACCACCTACATGAAACTTGCTAACTGAAATTACCACTGTTGGTTTTTCTGCAATGAGCACACAAAGGTTTAGGGCCTACTCCTCTACTCCAAACTTAGCATGCACAAATGAATTTGGGGAGTTAACCCTTTTTGTAGAAAACCCCTAGTTTTTCCTTTGCCTCTTGCAAACTCATACAAACTCTAATTAGTGAGTTGTCTATGTCATGGTAATCATATTTTCGAGCCTTTCAAAAGGGTTTTCTTAGATTTTATTCCTTTGATACTTCATATTAAATCCTTTTTTCTTGGGAACATTAAAGCATGCACCTTTTTTTATTTGAATTTCTATACATTGGTTATCTTTTCTCATGCACCTTTATGCTTTGATATTAATTGGCTTGTGTGTAGGAATTCACCATGGATGACCTTGTCTATCTACAAAAAGTGGTCCTATTTGTTATCATGTTTACAGGCAGAGTGTGCTTGTCATTGATGGTAATAACAAAAGTGATGATGGTATGTTTACAGGAAAGAAAAGAAGCAATGAGGAAAGCAACAATAATGGAAAACAGGGAAAGCATAAGTTTAGAAGAAGAAGAAAACAATATGAAAATAAAATCTTAGGAGGAATAGCATGAGTATGCAAAGATCAAAGCTCGAAAAGAAGCATAAGCTCAGGAGGAGAAGCGAACAGTATGAAGAGATGAGAAAGCTCAGAAGAGATAGCAGTTTCCAGAAGCGCAGATGAGGTCCACATCATCAGGACTCGCAGAAGGATCAAAGGTCGAGCTATTTGACACTTAGACATTCTTCCAAGTCAGGAGGAAGCATACGCTCAAGAGGAGGAGTGACAGTGGTCGTCGGATCAGTGTCTAGATAAGAGGAGTGCACATAAATATTGAGTCATCGATCTGAGAACATGATCGACGAATAACATTTAGTTCAGATCTAAAGATGCAAGAAGATTACACTCAGGAAAGTTTGAGATTTGAAATATCTGGAATGCGAAGTTCTATCAGTCGTCAGATCATTTTCGAGTGGAAGGACAGGATAAGCTAGAAAATTTGCATAACAGAGAGATCGAGCTGTCGATCCAAGATCCTGATCGAATGAACAACATTCACCTCAGATATAGAGATGCAAGGAGGTTACGCTCCTGGAAATTTGACATTTGAAATCCCCAGAATGCGAAGTTTCATCAGTCATTGGATCAATTTCGAGTGGAAGGATAGGATAAGATAGAAAAGTTGCATCAAAGAAATATCTGAGCCATTATATTTGACTACGTGGATCAACAGTCGTTGGATCCCAAGGAAAGTGCATGAGACAAGTTCCAAAGTCATCGGAACCATCCATCGTCAGAATTGACAGGTGGAAACAGATATGGTAGTTTGAAGAATCGAACTTTGAAATATTTGCAAGGGATAGAGTGGAGTCGATCCTAGCCGTTGATGCTGGGAAGGACACGTGGCGAGAGATCAAAATTTCACTGACTTGTGAACTGGAAGAGTCAAAGGTGAGAGTTGGAGGAACTCGCAAAATGCGAATTCGCAAAATGATCTAGAATGTTGGATCACTGAGGATCGTGGACCGTTTATTTGGCATGACGAAGAACGTGGTCCGAGTTCTATAAGAAGAGACCTAGACCATTTAAATACTAAATATTGTGGGTCATTGATCTAGAGAAGGTATTGGGAAATCGGGAGTCGAAGAAAGGAGGTTCTCTAACCTTTGAAGTCGCGAAACACGAAATCGCAATTTGATCGCAGTCGTCGATCAGAGGGAGAGATCTCGACCGTTGATCTGATATGAATCATTTTGGAGTTTCATGAGTTTGGAGTTTTGAGGTAACTCATAGCAGGAGTTAGCGATATGCAAAATCGCGAAGCACCCCTCTTTCTTGGCCCTTGGTCACAGCTAGTGGTCACATTGATGAAGGTTAATGGAGGAGCTAGCACGTCGCTAAGATTTACAACGAATATCGCGAAATGCCTTTTCGAATAGGGTTGTGGTCACAGCCAGTGCTCACATCAGCGGAAGAGAAGGGAAGGAGCTAGCATTGCTAGGCTCCACCTTGGATTTTCACGAGTTGGGAAAATTGAGGTGACTCACAGTCGATCACCCAAAATGCAAAATAGCGAAATGACTGTTGGTTAGGTGTATGGTCACCACCGATGGTCATGTGAAAGGAAGGGGCTTAGCCAAAAAAGCTAGCGCCCACTATATAGATTTCTCATAAAGGGAAAGAGGTGCAAAATACATGAGTGCACGGAGGTTCTCTTAGTAATTTCAAGAGACAGACTGATTGTAACTGTAGAAAATGACTGATTTCATCTACCAGAGAATTCGAAGAATCTCAGGGTGACTGCCAGAGGAGCCGAAGAGTCTCGAGGAAAATGCTAGTGTAATGAAGACTCATCATAGAGACAATTGACAGATGGGAAAGTGTTGAAGTTTGTAACTATAACAGAGAGGATAAGCTCAACTATGACAGAGAAGACGAAGGGTCGCATTGCCAGAAAAAGGCAAAGAATCTCGGGAACGACCATTGATGACGAATAGTCTCAACATAACGGCTATTGATGTAGAAGATATTCAACATAATCACCAGAGAGGATGAAGAGTTAGGTGTATGATCTGGTAGAGGACTTGGCATGATAGATATATGCAAAACAGAATAGTGAAGGCACTCTGCGAGTTAGCCATGCAGTTGTGAGGAAGAGATGAAGTGAACAATCTGTAGGGAAGAACAGTGATGTAGTGAAGAGCATGTAGAGGCATAGCACATAGGATGCAATTGGTGCACAAAGAATATAAAAACGCAGAACAAAGAAGAGGTGTGGTGGTTTTTGAGTGTGTTTCATGCGGGTAGAAGCATGTTGTGTGCAGCAGCTGAAGCGCATAGAAGAGGTGTGGTGCATAGAATGGAAAGAAGACATAGAGCAGAAAGCACATAAGAAGCAAGGAACAAAAATGCATATCTGAGAGAAGAACAGAAAGCGTAGCAGACACGAGGAGAGAGACATTGATGTGGGCATAGAAGAGCAGTGTAATAGAACAGTGATGGGACTGGTAATCCATAGATAAATGTTGTATCACTGTGATAAATTCAAGAAAGCAAAGATTTATATTTTAGGGTGGTAGGGAGGTGCTAGGGAGGATTTTTTTCCTTAGAGTTTCAAGTGGGTGCTTGAACACATGGAGTTGTAGCTTCCATCTGGTTGTAGCTAGAAAAACCAGGGTGGTGCAAGGGAGAAATATTGTTCTCTGTTATACAGGTCAGTGCCTGTGTGACTGGAAGTTGGTGCTTCCATCTAATTGGTTCTGGAACACTTAGGGAGTTGGTGCTTCCTTCTAGTGGGTTCTAGAGAAACCAGGGAGTTGTTTCTTCCATCCAGTTGGTTCTGGAACACTTAGGGAATTGGTGCTTCCTTTTAGTGGGTGCTAGAGAAACCATGGAGTTGGTGCTTCCTTCTAGTGGGTGCTAGAGAAACTAGAGAATTGGTGCTCTCAGCAAGTTGCAGCTTGCAAAACAGAGGTGGTAGCCTCACAATGAGTTGGTGCTCATAAGAATGATAATGTATAGAAAATAAAGATTACTTATCATATCGATAAGAAGAGGGTTGTCCCTTTATGGGTTTCCTCAATAAATATATGTCTCTGTATATTTAATGTGTTTGATTGATGTTGAATATTCTATTTCTTACCTCCATGCATTATTGTGATTGTCGTTGATTGATTTGTAAAGAGTTTAAAATAAGCATAATTGTTTAAGCACAATAACAAATGATTCACCCCACCCCCCCGCCTCTCAGTTGTTCAACAATTGGTATCAGAGCAAGTTCCCTTTATTTAAGGGTAGATCCCAGAGCTTAAACATAACTAGCCATGGAGGAACTTCAACCAATAAGGCCCCCCTGTTCAATGGAACAAACTTTGGCTTCTAGAAAGTTAGGATGACAACCTACATAATGGCTTTAGGTGCAAATGTCTGGGATGTGGTAGAGACTGGTTATGTAAAGCCAATTGTACGAGCTAATAAGGATGACAAGATAGAATTCAGATTCAGCGCTAACGCTATGAATGTTATTCTGAGTGGGATTGCAGAAGCATAATTTGTAAAAGTTATGCACTTAGAATCTGCCAAAGCAATGTGGGACAAACTCATTAGCAGTTATGAAGGTAATGAGAAGGTAAAGGATGCCAAGCTTCAAACCTACAGATTACAGTTTGAAAAACTAAATATGAATGAGGATGAGACAATTAATAATTTTTTCTTAAGAGTTGAGGAGTTTGTGAATGCCATGAAAGGTCTTGGTGAGAAGATTGAAGACATAGTATTAGTTTAGAAGATATCAAGATCTCTTCCTGATAGATTCAATCCAAAAGTCTTTGAAATAGAAGAACTGGATGATCTTAAGACTCTGTCTATTGATCAACTCCTAGGAACTCTAACTGCTTATGAAATGAGGATTAGTAAATATAAATCTACCACTAGAGAAGCATCATTTAAAGAAGATAATAATGAGGATTCTGAGCCTGATGAAATTGAAGAAAAATTTGTGAGAAGACTAAAGAAAGGATTAGGAAAGTACCAAGGCAAGTTGCCCTTCAAGTGTTTTAACTGTGGAAAGATAGGTCACTTTGCATCTAAGTTTCCACACAAGAAGAAGAACCAGAACTCTGAAGGATAAGAGAAGTACAAATCCAAGAGATTTGGTAAAAAGAAAAGTTTATGTGTAAACAATGATGACTCTTCAGAAGACATAGATAATGACTCTTCCTGTGAAGATAAGGTTAATAACTTTGTGCTTATGGCCAAAGAGGATTATGATAATGAAATCACAGGAAGTAATGTCAATATTGAAGAAGCTGTGGTTGACTTGGAAGGAGAGATGATCAGTGCTTTAGAAGAGATTGACAGACTCAGACTTAAGAAGAGAAAACAAAAACAATTGTTGATGCAGTTTGAAAAGAATGGTAAAGAACCAAGTGAAGACTTTGTTTTTCTAAAAGTGGAATTAGAAGAGGAAAATAAAATAGAAGACATTCTGAAACAATAGTGATCAGAGAAGAAGACAATATGTGAATCCTTGGAAGAAGAGGTAGTAAAAACCAAAAAAGAGATGGAGAATTTTAAAGCATTGTATGTCCAAAATATTCCAAGCATTAAATCCTTAGAAGGATCAGCCATTATTCTGAATCAGCAAAGGAATCCAAAGTTTAAAATTGTCTTGGGTTATGAAAAGGGATCAAGTAGTGGTCATCCAAGAAACAAACAATCCATTAAGTTTGTCAAATCTACAACCAACGACAACAAAAAACCTGCAGAAACAAAGGAAGATAATCAGTCACCCAGAAGGAGTAAAGAAAAAGGTGCCAGAATTAAATCTGTAGAACAAATAAATAATACACCCTTTGCTCAAGTAAATCATCAACATGAAAGAAATCGACCTGCTCAAAGAAGACAACCATTTTCCAGGTACAAAGATTTTTTCTATGGATATTGTTTCTACTGTTCTAAATTTGGCCACAAAGCTGTAAATTATTCCTTAAGATTTAGACATGAGCAATCAAGACACCCAAGGAATAAATATATTCCACAACAGAGAATGAGAGAGCCAAGTAACAAACAACCACATATTGCAATTTGTCAAATTAAGTTTAGAGGCATGCAACTAAGGAGGTCAAGAAATAATAAATAGTCAATGAGTAGACAACGTTGCAACAATCACTTTTACTTATTGAACAATGAGCTTGAATGCTATAACTGTCATAAATTTGGCCACAAAGTTGCAAACTTCCATCTGAAGAATTACAAAGCAGATCCAAGGATAAAGCTCTTATCTAGAAAGGCCAACATGTGGAAAAAGAAAGATAGTGAAAAATGTGGTCTAGTACTTTCAACTCAAAAACAAAAGGACTCTTGGAATATACAGCGGATGTTCCAAGCACATGACTAGAGAAAAGGATAAGCTTATGCCTATAAGTAAAAGAAAAATAGGAAATGTGATCTTTGAAAATGATGAACCAAGTAAAATCAAGGGTAAAGGGATGGTGAGTTTGAGTAATGGCAAAGGATATTCTCAAGATGTTCTGCTTGTAGATGGTCTGAAACATAATTTTCTCAGTATAAGTCAATGTGTGACAGAGGCTGTGAAGAGGTGTTCACGTCCAAATATTGTAAGGTAAAAAATATAAACTCAGGACAAGTGGTGGATAAAGGCATAAAGACAGATAATGATGTTGATATTGAATCCTCCCATGCAAAAAAAGAAGAAGTAGAAGAATAATCATTTCATAAGCTGGAAGTAGAAGTTGTGAATGTTAGAAAGAAGATTGAGAATTAAAACAACCAAATCAATCTCTTGAACAGTTCCATGATCCTGGCTGAGATCTTGGATAGTCAGAGATCACCAAATGACAAATTCGGTCTTGGATACAATAAGGAAGAAATTAGTACTCCTAAGAAACCTGATGCAAGTCCTTCATTTGTAAAAATGGAAAGCAAGTATGAGAGTGTTTGTAATGGTTTTTTCTTGTGATGAATATGGTCATAAAAACCTTGGATGGTAGGCATCATGGAAGAAAAATGATTTTTTTGTAATAGAAGGTCAGATAAGAGTGACAGGGGGAGTCATTCAGCTATGAAAAGAAAAGGTTGATGAAGGAGTCCCAGTAAGAGAGGTGGGAAATATTGACTCTTCTATAGAGGACACAGGTGAAGCTGGAGATGAAAAGGTCCAAGAATCAGAAGGAGAAGACTCTGAGTTAGATACAAATACCCTGTAGGACTCAAATAAGAGAATCCATCCTATCATGGGGAGTTTATGTTGGTTGAATGTCTGATACCTTCGAAAGGTACTGCAACAGCTCAGGGGGAGCATGTTTTCTTTGACATTGATGTCAAAGGGGGAGAAAAGGTGTGGTCTGGATGCTATAGTTGGAGGTCTAAGTAGAACAGTGCAGTCCTTAGGGGTTGCCATCAATGCCAAAGGGGGAGATTGTTGGCATGTTTACAGGTAGAGTGTGCTTGTCATTGATGGAAATAACAACATCGATGATGGTATGTTTACAGGCAAGAAAAGTAGCAATGAGTAAAGTAGCAATGATGGAAAATAGGGAAAGAATCAGTTCATAAGAAGAAGCGAACAATATGAAAATCAAAGCTCAGGAGGAATAGCGTGAGTATGCAGAGATCAAAGCTCAGAAAGAAGTGTAAGCTCAGGAGGAGAAGCGAACAATATGCAGAGATGAG
The DNA here is from genome assembly GCA_900067695.1 of Picea abies. Taxonomy (NCBI): domain Eukaryota; kingdom Viridiplantae; phylum Streptophyta; class Pinopsida; order Pinales; family Pinaceae; genus Picea; species Picea abies. Next base: position 6,821 of record CBVK0100043061.1, on the reverse strand, counting down.
AAAGCGCAGAAGAGATAGCAGTTTCTAGAAGCGTAGACAAGGTCCAAGTCATCAGGACTCGCAGAAGGATCAAAGGTCGAGGCCTTTGACACTTAGACATTATTCCAAGTCAAGAGGAAGTGTATGCTCAGCAAGAGGAGTGACAGTGGCCACTGGATCATTGTCCAGATAGGAGTATTGCGCAGAAATATCGAGCCGTCGATATGAGAACATGATCGACAAATAACATTTAGTTCAGATCTAAAGATGCGAGGAGTTTACACTCAGGAAAGTTTGATATTTGAAATCTCCGGAATGCCAAGTTCCATCAACCATCGGATCAATTTTGAGTGGAAGGACAGGGTAAGATAGCAAAGTTACATCACAGAAAGATTGAACCGTCGATCCAATATCCTGATCGAATGAACAACATTCACTTCGGATATATATATGTGAGGAGGTTACGCTCCTGAAAGTTTGAGATTTGAAATCCCTGGAATGTGAAGTTTCGTCAGCCGTTGGATCAATTTCGAGTGGAAGGACAGGATAAGCTAGCAAAGTTGCATCACAGAAATATCTAAGCCGTTAGATTTGAGTACGTGGATCAACAGTCGTTGGATCCCAAGGAAAGTGCATGAGACAAGTTCCAAAGTCATCGGAACCATCCATCGTCAGGGTTGACAGGTGGCAATAGATCTAGTAGTTTGAAGAATCAAACTTCAAAATATTTGCAAGGGATAGATTAGATTCGACCCTAGCTATTGATGTTGGGAAGGACACGTGGTGAGAGATCAACATTTCGCTAACTCACGAACTGGAAGAGTCAAAGGTGAGAGTTGGAGGAACTCGTGAAATGCGAATTCACGAAATGATCTGGACCATCAGATCACTGAGGATCGTGGACCATTGATCAGGCACGACGAAGAACGAGGTCTGAGTTCTCGAAGAAGAGATATAGACCATTGAAATATGAAATATCGTGGGTCATTGATCTGGAGCAGGTATCGGAAAATCAGGAGTCATAGAAAGGAGGTTCTATAACCTTTGAATTCACGAAACGCAAAATCAAAATTTGATTTCAGTTGTCGATCATAGGGAGAGATCTCAATTGTTGATCTGATATGAAGCATTTCAGAGTTTTGCGAGATGGGAGTTTCGAGGAAACTCGTAGCAGGAGTTCGAGATATGAGAAATCACGAAGCACCCCTCTTGCTTGGCCCCTGGTCACAACTGGTGGTCACATTGATGAAGGTTAAGGGAGGAGCTAGCACATCGCTAGGATTTACAATGGAGATCGTCGAAATCATGAAATGCCTTTTCAAATAGGGTTGTGGTCACAGCCAATGGTCACATCAATAGAAGAGAAGGGAAGGAGCTAGCATTGCTAGGCTCCACCTCAGATTTTCACGAGTTGGGAAAATCGAGGTGAATTGTAGTGGATCACCTGAAATGAGAAATCATGAAATGACTGTTGGTTAGGCATATGGTCACCGTCAATGGTCATGTGAAAGGAAGGGTCTTAGCCAGAAAATCTATCACCCACTGTATAGATTTATAAGAAAGGGAAAAAGGTGCCAAATACATGAGTGCGCAGAGGTTCTCTCAATAACTGCTAGAGACAGACTGATTGTAATTGCAGAAAATGACTGATTGCATCTACCAGAGAATTCGAAGAATCTTAGGGTGATTGCCAAAGGAGTCGAAGAGTCTTGAGGAAAATGCCAGTGGAATGAAAACTCATAATAAATACAATTGATAGATGGGAAAGTGTTGAAGTTTTTAACTGTAACAGAGAGGTTAAGATCAACTGTGACAGAGAAGATGAAGGGTCACACTACCAGAAAAGGCAAAGAATCTTGGGAATGACCACTGATGATGAATAGTCTCATCATAACAGCTACTGATGTAGAAAAGATTAAGCATAATTGATAGAGAGGATGAAGAGTTAGGTGTATGATCTGGCAGAGGACTTGGCATGATAGATATATGCAAAATAGAGAAGTGAAGGCACTCTATGAGTTATCCATGCAGTCGTGAGGAAGAGACAGAGTGAATAACCTGTAGGGCATAAAAATGATGTAGTGAAGAGAATGCAAAGGCATAATGCATAGATTGTAGTGAGTGCATAAAAATATAGAACATAGAAGAGATGTGGTGGCTATTGAGTGTGTTTCATGTGGGTAGAAGCATGTTGTGTGCAGGAGATGAAGCGCACAGAAGAGGCATGGTGCATAGATTGGAAAGAAGACACATAGCATAAAGCGCAAAAGAAGCAAGGAACAAAAAATCATATATGAGAGAAGAACAGAAAGCGCAGCAGACACGAGGAGAGAGACAATGATGTAGGCAGAGCAGAGTAGTGTAGCAGAACGGTGATGAGACTAGTACACCATAGATAAATGTTGTATCACTGTGATAATTCAAGAAAGAAAAGATTTATATTTTAGGGTGGTAGGGAGGTCCTAGGGAGGATTGTTGTCCTCAAAGTTTCAAGTGGGTGCTTGAACACAGGGAGTTGTAGATTCCATCTGTTTGCAACCAGAAAAACTAGGTTGGCAGGGTGGTGCAAGGGAGAACTATTGTTCTCTGTTATACAGGTCGGTTCCTGTGTGACTGGAAGTTGGTGCTTCCATCCAGTTGGTGCTAGAACACTTAGGGAGTTGGTGCTTCCTTCTAGTGGGTGCTAGAGAAACCAGGGAGTTGGTTCTTCCTTCTAGTGGGTGCTAGAGAAACCAGAGAGTTGGTGCTCTCAAAAAGTTGCAGCTTGAAAAATAGAGGTGGTAGTCTCACAATGAGTTGGTTCTCATAAGAATGATAATGTACAGAAAATAAATATTACTTATCATATCAAGAAGAAGAGATTTTTCCCTTTAGGGGTTTCTTCAGGAAATATCTGTCTATGTATATTTCATGTGTGTGAATAAAGTTGAATATTATATTGCTTACCTCCCTGCATTATTGTGATTTTCATTGAGTTCTTTGTAAAGAGTTTAAAATAAGCATAATTGTTTAAGCATGGTAACAACTAATTCAGTTGTCCAACTCTCTTCATGTATATATTTTTAATTGGAATTTATCATAGAATAAATACCCTAAGTATGTTGTATTTTCCTTTAATTCCCATTGGAATTACCTGTAGGACCATATTTACTTGGGTAGATGGATTATCCCATCCATATTTTTCATTTACCATATACCTAGCCTTCCTTCCATGGGTGCCCTAGTTTGATGATCCTTGTTAAATTTTGGTGTCCATGTTATCCAATCCCCCTTAAAATCGAGGGTCTAGTTAGCTTACATTCCATAATTTATCCTCATGAATCTCTTCTCATCATGTTAATAGCCTTAACCCTCATACTCCCACATTATTGGTTGGTATTTGTTGGATGATCACATATCACAATCCCTCCCCTTTCATTCATAATGCGATGACTCTTCATTCTTATGCCATTATTAGCCTACCACATAGGAGATTGAAATTTATGCTCCTAACCTTATTCACTTCCATTTCATGTTTTCACCTTCAACATAACATTCAAATAGTTTCTCACTGGGGAATTATCACCTCATTTCCCCTTAGTATATCCATTTGGTTTCCCCCTCGAAATTCCTTTTGAATATTGTGTCTCTTGACATAATGGTTAGATCTTATCCTCCTAGCACCCCTATAGAAATACCAGTAATGTTTTTTTTCTCTTTTGTACTATAAACCTTTCTCATACTATTGGCACCCCTTTGGAAATACTAGAAGGATTTTGTGCTTGTCCCACACTATACCCCCTTTATCTTCCTAGAACCCCTTTGGAAATCCATGAGGGTGTTTGTTTCCCTTGTTCAAAAAATATATGATGAGTCACCCTTGTGTCCCATGGATTTTTTTTCAGATCCTCTTGAGTCCTACTACAATCTTCCCTTTCTTCCATGACTTGTGCCAATCCAAGGTTGCCAAGTTTTGACCTCTAGTTATCCCCTTAGTTTATTGATTTATCCTTGAAAATATCTTGCTAAGTAATCGTCCATTCCCTATGGAATGTTTTCAATAATTTCTAGGTCATCCTTTCCTTTATGCTTTGAATAAGGAATTTCTTGAGTCCACATCTCTTTGTCTTCCCTTCATCCCATGGTGTCAGTCTCTCTCAGTCACCTTGTACTTTCTACCTTGTTTTGATTTCAAGGATCCCTCAGTGCCTTGAATCCAGTGAGTGTCCCCCTGTTGAATTCAACACCTTTATTTTATGGTTCTACCTTAGAGGAAAATGTACCTTGGACCCATCTTCCTCATTAGTGTGTACTTCAGACCAAGAAGGGAGAATCATCATTATTATTTGACTTGGTTGTTTCTACATGCTCGACTCCAGCTCACTATCACACCATTGAGATTCATACACTTGATGGTTCAATGCTTCAATTGATTGTACCAATTTTGCATATATGTGTGAGTTGTATCATCCCTCAAGAGGGGGTTTCCATCCAAGTACCCCCCCACATGTTTTGGCCTCATTATTTGATTCCAAATACATAGATCTATGTAACACCCCGGTTTTAATCCTTATGAACTATAATGTATTATGTAATTGTGACTTAGGCTAGTGAGTCGGTAAAGTTGAAAAGGGGACACAATGTCTAGGAAATGTAATACATCTATATACATTATGTAATATTCCAGATATAAAAAGTATGAAAAACAAAAATAAATAGCTAGAAATGGCAGATGAACAACAATATAACCAAAACAACACCACGATAATACCAGAATGATAAAAAAATAACACCAGAAATAACACTTTGATTACCGAGAGCAATGTTCACTTGCCTCTTCGAGAGGGAACCTTCAGTAGAGAACATCTCTATTACAATAATATCCAAGACAAAACTTCTCATACCCACGACTCTTATATATACTAAATATGTCTATCAAAAGAACAATCTAGAGAAAGATCCTTCTAGAAGCGGAAGCTTCTATTAGGTCTTCTTACATTGGACTTATTCTTCCTTATTTCTAGGCCTTATTAATATTGACCTTTATTACATGGATATATATTATTCTACCTGTGTGAGGGGTTAATTCCCTAACATGTCCTCCCCCTTAAAAACAACCTTGTCCTCAAGGCTTGAGATGAGTAAATTGTTGCAGAATAGTAGTTGGTTCCCAAGTGGCATTTGTTGGAGTTGTATCTTTCCACTGGACTAACACTTCCTTGATGGTTCACTACCACAAACGATGCTCACATTGGTCCAAAACTTCTTGTGGATGTAGCCAAATGGAGCCTTCTTCGTTCAACTCAGGAAGGTCGGTTTGAGTTTGGCACTTAGTTCCAATCACCTTCTTTAAGCATGAAACATGAAAAATAGGATGGAGCTTAGAATGACTGGGAAAAACTAACAGATAGGCCACCTGTCCCACATGCTTGAGAACTGTATAAGGACCATAAAATTTGGGCGCTAGTTTCTGACAATGGTCGCCCTTGAGGGAAGTTTTCTTGTAAGGTTGCAGTCGAAGAAACACCTGATCCCCTTCTGAACTGTATAAGGACCATAAAATTTGGGCGCTAGTTTCTGACAATGGTCGCCCTTGAGGGAAGTTTTCTTGTAAGGTTGCAGTCGAAGAAACACCTTATCCCCTTCTGCAAAGCAACATTAAGAGTGAACTTGATCTACTTGTTGCTTCATGTGATTCTGGGCCATGACCAAATTCTCTTTGAGGGTACGGAGAATAGCCTCTCAAACTGTAAGCGTTTGGTCAACTGCCTGGATCTTCGAGACACCTGGAAAATATGAGAGAACTGAAGCTGGATTTTGTCCATATACCGCTTCAAAAGGAGTCATGCGGGTAGCTGAAAATACTTGAGACTTTGATTATCTATCTCTATTTGGAAGCATTTCCCCAATAGATAAGGGCACCAAAGATCCACGACATGCAGAATAGCCNNNTAGATAAGGGCACCAAAGATCCACGACATGCAGAATAGCCAACATTTCCTTTTCATGGATTGATTTTCCCAAATATTGGTCTGACATTTTTTTTCTGGTAAAGGCCAAAGGTCAACCCTCTTGCATAAGAATGATGTCAATTCCTTTCCCAGAAGCATCACATTCCAAGACAAAGGTCTTTGTGAAATCAGGAAGGGTCGGGACTAGAGTGGTGCACATAGCCATATTCAAGGTTTGAAACTACCGAGCAACTGTTGGAGTCCAAGTGAAAGAATTATTTTTAAGGAGAGAAGTGAGAGGTGCCACAATCTTTCCATAATTCTTAAAAAACTTGTGATAATAACTTGTTAAACCAAAACATCCACACAATATTTTGAGAGTCTTTGGGTGAGGCCAATATTGCATAGCTTCAATATTTTTAGGATCCACCCTGACACCGACCTTGCCAACAATGTGACCCAAGTACTCGAATTCCAAGGTGCCAAAAGCACATTTTTATTGTTTGAGGAAACGTTGGTGCTACGAGAGTAGATGGAGAATTCAATCCACATGGGAAAGATGAGATTGTGAAGTTTTACTATAGATGAGAATATCATCGAAGAAAAATAAGACAAAATGACGGAGAAAAGGATGGAAGACATGATTCATGAGGCTTTGGAAGGTGGAGGGGGCATTACACAAGCCAACGGGCATGACCCAAAACTCATAGTGACCCTCGTGAGTTTGAAAGGAAGTCTTGGGAGGAAGGCTGCTAGGAACAAGGGGAATGGAATGATCATGAACACCACGATAAGGAGGAAGGCCCTAAGGGGTGGAAAAAATAACTTGGTGTTTGGAAAGGATAGCTTGGAGGTCAGGATGGACAGAGGGTGTCTCAACGGCTTGAATAGAATGGAGTTGAGCAATGATAC
>CBVK0100043060.1:0-40856 GCA_900067695.1 Picea abies | reverse complement strand
ATGCTCCATGGGCTATCATAGGTACATGAGTAAGTCTTCCACATAGGGTTATCATATTTCCATTAAAAAATCCTATCCTTCCCAATGAAGGAATCATAGCAGGCTTTCCCAAAATTTCCCAAGTACTTTCTGGCATAATGTTCACTCATGTTTCCTCATCTAGAACACATTCTATGTTGAAGTCTCCTATTCTTGTTTCTATGCATTGCTTTTCTTTTAAAATCTCTGATAACCTGATGTCTCTGTGATCATTCAATGTTTCTTTCATCTGTAATAAAATAGTCTATGATTCTTTCTGGTGCTCTAGCATATCCTTAGTCTCTTGACCTTCTTTAGAGTCTTCTTGTTTCATGTTCATCTTCTCAACTTTAGTAATCATTCTAGGGAAATCCAAAACTTCATGACCAACAAATTTAGCACAAAGACAAATAGGACCTATACCAGGGCATTCCTTATCAAAATGTCCCGATCTTCTGCAATTATAACATAGTGTCAATCCTCTCTTTCTCTTGAACGATCCCCAAACTTTTTTGTACTGCGCACTGGGATCACAGTACTGGACCTGCAAAAAATCCATTCTAGGATCCTGCATCCACTTGTTAGTCCAAAAATTCTTTCTATGCATAGGAATAACATATCTTTCACTATCTTTATCAAATCTATTCAGATCAAATCTTCTTTCTTCTAGCTTTGCCCTAGTTTTCAGACTAGGACAAAATCTATCAAACATACCTAGATTCATACTTTCGAAGCAAAAATTTCCACTTATCTTACCTTTATCAGAGCACAAAGATTTAAGATCTAACCTTTTTTCTTCATATCGGGCTTCCTTCTCTTAGCACAGAGCTTCACAAGTCAAGTATAATACTACGCACTATAGCAACAGATCTATGCACAGAGCTTTCTCTTTTCTTTAGTTCCTAGCAATCATAGTTTCAGGTCCTGACAATGGAACCATTTTTTTGCACAGGGGAAGACCTAGGGTTCAATGCTTCAACAATGCACCAACAAAACCCTAACTATAGGCCCTTTCGGAAACACCTACAAAGAAGATGAAGTCTCACCTGAGGTAGAGGCAGGGGGGTTGCAGGACTCAAGTGTCTACAACCTAGATGGGACACAAATATGTGATTACAATACTTAACAGAGCACTCAGCCAATAACATGCATCAAGTTATGAGTCTTATTCACTTTGCATATTAATCCTACATGTAGATCAACGTAGTAGTAAACAGATCTAATAGTTCCAAGAACTTAGAATAATCTCAGATATAGCATTCATTCACATAATAAGCATTAAGCATTCATAGATCTATCTATCATACATCAATAATAGTGCACTAAGAAAATATAAACACAACATCAGGAACATATTGTACAAAGCACATCGACACAGGATATGCATGGTTCACCCCAGTGTGGGTCTACGTCCACCAATCTTATTCTCTTCTTTATTATCTTCTTCCAATTTCCTTACATGCACAGAGACACAAATCTAATTCCGCATAGGACAGGAGATCTACGCACACCTCGCCAGATCCTCCTTCCTTGAGTTATGTGAAAGCACGAAGCCTTACACATTTCATGCACAAAGCCTCTTACAAAACACTTGCACTTGGCTCTACAATCCTTAACACATCTTCTTGCACATAGCTAACATTAGCACTAAGCTATTGGCCTACTAGGTATACTTCTTACATCACCTAAATACTTATTTATACATTACAAAGAGGGCCTAAACATGGGTAAGACCCATGGGCCGACATCCCATACACGTTACATAAACCCTAAAGTCCCAAAAATCCCACAAAAAGGGTGAGATCGTGTGATCTCCTCTTCGCCTGGGTGCTCCGTCTTCGACCAGCTAGTCGAAGTCAAAAATGGTCAAACACGACCAAGGTTCTCCCAAAACTTGGTCAAGGGCCAACAGGTAGTGAACAAAAATTGTGATTTAAATACAAATTGAAAGTGAATGAGTTTTCAAGAATAATTAATGAATTGAGAACATTATCACCATTCCTAATCATTCATTTCTCTTTTCATAAATTACAAATCCTTTCATCAATCCCTAATCATATTATTTCATTTTTCATTTCATTTCCTATGTTCAGAAGTTAATGATGGAATTCATGAACAATTTAAAAGATGTATGAAAAATATGTGTTAGCGGTTTGCATATATGGTTTGAAGCTTGGTTGGTATAAGGTATAAAGACTATGGAAAGAGTAAGTTCAAGCTAATTATATCTAGACTATGAACATGCATCATACACTCCTATCATCTCTCCCAAAGTCATTATTTGTCCCATGTTTTAAGTAAGTATTAGTTTGTGGAGACGTAAGTGATGCATAGTTTTTCAAAAGATGTTTATATATAGAGGCTATTATAGAATTCTTCTTTGATTTCCCCCCCTTTCCCTCAATTTCCCTTTACTATTTGCATTCTTGATTGTTGGTTAACTCAGATCCATCATTAAATTATATACTATGCAAGATAATATTTTATGTTTTACTAGTTATAAGTTGTATATACTAACTTAGAATTTATGATCATCTAGATGAGTTTCTTCAGCAGAGGAAATTATAACAGAGGAAACAAAGATAATAGAGGAAATTGAGGAAATTGAAACAGAGGAAAAAAATGTGGTTGGTAGAGGGGTAGAAACAAAATACTAAGGTTTTCTATTCATTTTGATGTTGATTTTGAGGATTTCAACCAAATCCCACAAAGTGGTTTTTTGAACCAAGTTGGCCAAGGACATTTTCAGCCTCCTCCACCACCTGTTGGACCTCCTTTGCAACCCTAACCAAACATTGTTGGTATTTATATGCAACCTCATGTGTCTATGAAACCTAAGCCTCAAGTAAATGATGGCTGGAATAATGTGATTCCCAATTCTCCACCTCGTTTCAATGGCTAGCCCACTGTTTCATTACCATTACTCCCACCACTTCATCCTAAGCAACCAATCTAATCCAGGAGGCTCTCCAGGCTCAGAAAATGCTCAAAAATCAAAGTTCTCATAATTGGATGAAACCAATGCCATTGTGTTCGACTCATTCTCCCAATTCCGACAGTATATTTACTTCCTAAAAAGGGATCTGTATGCGAAAGTTATCGCGTTTTGATTGAAAACTCAAGCAGGGGAAAAGTTAAAGGTCAACTATCCAAAAAGTCAATGTTGATGTTAGCATGATGACAGCATGACATCACCACAAACTTGGACCAATGACAGTGTGACAAGTGGCAGTAGTTGACTGGGCAGATGTGGATGGCATATCCAATCAGAGCTGGACACGTGGCAATTTCGATTAATTGTTGAGGTGCCACGTGGCCCAGGCATGGGCAGCCACGTGGCACCAGGTCAAGGTCGAATATGGAAATTTCCAAAAAAATTGGGGTTGATGGGTTTTGAACCCACGACCAACCCAGCATGCAAGCGCTTTGAGAAATAACCCTATTGCCAACGCACCATATGTGTGCCTTGTTTATACAAACCACATTATATTTATATAAAGTTTAATGTATTTAAGGTTGGTGCAGGAGGGGGTTGGGGCTAAGCCCCAACCCATGATTGTGTGCGGTGATGTGACCACAGAGCAGCGGAAAAGGAGTGTGTCCCATAACCACTAGTGCCTCTACCTATCCGCCCTCAGATTTCAGAGATCCCACACGACCAGGGGGCTATCCATATTTGTGCGTGGGGTATTATCCTTTATCCCACAGGTCCCGTAGAAGGTGCCAAAAGACCAGGGGCTGCAGCCTATTCAAGGCCAGCGCGCAACCCAAAGGGCTAGTGCTTGGCCATATGAAGCTGCATGTGACCATATATGGAGGGCACACGCCATTATTTGAGGGCTTAACCATATAATATGGTTTAAAAATGGGGTTTTAAGCCTGTTTTTGTAATTTTTTAATTAATTGCCTGATATTATGACCCAAAAGTGGTTTTTCGGGCATATCTTGGCCATTTGAAGGGGGATTTGATCCCATAAAGAGGCCATATCTTGAGGGAATTTGGGATTCCTCATCTGAGCCTTGAAAACTATAATAACCAGGCTTTTTGAAGCTTGTAGGAGACTTTTTGATGCAGGGTTTTGAAAGAGCAATTTGTAAATTTTGGCCTTTTCTCATGTTTTGAAAGGCGTTTTTCTCATGTTGTTGAGAGGATTTTGATGGTGCATGCATGAATCTGAGAAAGGAGGTATTGTACATAAGACATGAGGCATGTAATGTAACAACAAAGAGCATTGTAAGAGAACTTTGAGCATTTTAAAGAGCAATAAAGAGGTCCTCCACTTGGAAGCGGGCTCGGAGACGTAGCCAATGTTTGGTGAACTCTATTATCAACCTCTTGTCTATGTTTGTTTTTATATTTTGCTATTCTATTCTCTTCATTTGCAGCATGAATATTAATGACTGATCTCTTTATACATTAATAAGCATCAAGTAAAAGTCACATTTGATATTCCACAAACAAGATAACAAGTTTATGTATTTCGCATTCTTAACAATCCGATGCAAAAAGTACATTAAACTAACTTGCAATTTATCAGTAATACCTTCATTTTTGGATCACAATCCAACAAAGTGTTTCAGTGGCCTCACAAGTGCACTCTACTCAAATATCTAATAAGTTTAAGGCCTTAACTTTATAGTTTGAACCAAACAAAGGGAACAAGCTTGCAATCGCAATTAGTTCAGATTCCTCAGATGCCTCCTCCTATACCATTAAATTCCTTTCCCTCAAACTTTAATATGAAGTAAGAAAAATCATCATTGGTGATATGCATCTTGAAGTGTCTAAAAATGAAGATAGAAAACCTACCAAGGCTGATTTACAAATGCACAAGATGGTATCATTAGAACGAAGTGAGCAAAGGAGGACAACCTCCCATAAAAAATATAATTTATGAATTTGATGATGGTACTTTTATTTCATTTTGATTGTTGGACATATTTACACTTATGTTTTGAGAAAGAAGACATATTGATTTATTTTTGGCATAATTATGATATTTTGGGAGGCACAAATGTATTTATGGCATGCCTGTTTTTGGGTTGTTGGATGTGCATGTGTTTTATGATGGTGAGATGGCATGATATGCATATTAAAATTATGGAGGAGCAATGGAATATTGAAAATTATAAAAATAAAGAGATGTGTAAAGGGACCCCACCTATTAATTATTATTTATTATTATTTAATAAAGTCATCCTACTTAATTAAAATTATTTATCCTTCTAACTAAAAGGTAGTTAAACTACTTGAACTACCTCATTGAAGAATAAAATGAGAAGGAAAGGAAAGACAAGGCATGAGAGAATAGAGAGGCAATTATGATAACTTTCTCTGAAGTGAGATTTCATTTATTTTCATTTATTTTTGAATTACATGAGAGCTAAATCCTCTTGTTGACAATAGGTTTTTACTGAAGGTGACAAGAATAAGGACTAATAAGCACAGATATTTGACATGCTTCAAAAGGTCATTTATTTGTTTCAATAATATGTTAATTTTAATTTGATTTCTGAATTAGTTTTCAGTGCTAATTGGAATTATTTTGCAGAGTCAAAACAATGATGTATTTGTGGCTTGGTTGATCCAACATTTTTTTGGTCTTGGTCTTTTCTTTGAAGACATCAGTTTTCTTTGTGTGATGTAAAGTTCCACCTTAGAATTCTAAGTATAACTTTGGTCCTTACCCTCACAGGGGTTTGTAAAGAAACATTTTGTTGTAATTTGGAATTAAAATCATCTGCTGATTTTTATCTTACTTTTGAGAGTATTATCTTATGTAATTTCATATTTGTTTCTTTAAATTGTCTATTTAAATCTGTTTATAATTACATTACAATACTTTTTCTATTTTCATTATTGAAGCATATAAATATAAAATAAAATCATACCCAAGTACTTATTGCTTGAGGGATGATTGACATTTTTAATGGCTATAAACACAAGGTGATAATATCACCTATCTCACCTTAGCCTTGTGAGATTTGAAAATGTTGGTATAAGGACTTCCCATTCCTTTTCATCAACGTTTATTTTGAGACTATACCAGGGAGTAATCTTTTACTCTCTAGTTTCCTTATTTTGTATATTTTGTATTATTTCAATGACTTTGCCTACCCGAAAAAAACCTAATTTAAGATTTCTTGATCAAACCAATATTGTTTCTTGTCTTTTTGACTTTATTCTTGAAATTTCCCTCAACTGAGAAGAACTCAAACATTCTTGGGAAGCCATTTCTAGAGACATTGAAATTCAATACCAAAGAGAATCCCTTCAAAGGCAAGCTCAAAGTATACCTCCTCAGTGATTTTACTATCTTATGTACACCCATTCATGTCATTCTAGATGTCAAAGGGGCCATTCACCTGAATTCAATCCTCTCCTTGAAATAGGAAGGAAAAAGGAAATTGTTGAGAATTTTCAGACTAGACTTAGAAGGTATTTTTCTTATTCATCTTTAGAAATAACCAATATTTCGGTCTCTTTCCCTCCTTGGAAACCAACTATGACCTCATCTGGTGGTGGTGGTGGATGTTCTAGTGGTTCTACATCATCCCAAGCTTCAACATCTTCCTTGATAGAAAGTATTTATAACCATTATAATCATGTGGTTTCTACGATGAATTCTATTGGAATACTGAGAGGGGGGTGAATCGGTATGAGCACAGTTATTACTTTTAATCACAATATAAAACCTCCAATTATATTCAATAGTTTATAATTAGCATTCAATATATCATCAACACCATAATTCAATGCATAAACATCACATAAACATAATACACCAGAATTGTACATGGAAACACAATGCGGAAGAAAACCACAAAATATTTTTCTCATTCATCAAAGAGTACATTCATTGGAAGCACCAACTTCCTATTTCTCCAGCTACAACTGGAAGGAGGCTCCAACCCCCTATTTATAGGCTACAACCTGAAGGAATCTCCAACTCCCTAATTTACCATCTCCAACCAGAAGGAGGCTACAACCTCATTTCCTTGCCCCGTCCACCCACCCTGAAATATAAATGTAGACCAAGTGGCCACTACCCGTGTCACTGATAACATGTTGCTGCTACTATTTCTAATACTTATGTTTTTGCTACTATTTCTAATACTTATGTTGCTACTACTACTTTCGATATCTCATCAAGACTGCAATCACACATACGTCATACCAAGATCCATAATATATTTTTCCAAATCAAATTTTATGAATCACTAAGACATATATGTTCCTGATTTCTTCAGAATACTCACCCTAACATAGACAAGAAGACAAACCTTCAACTTGTAGCTGAACTGAGTTTTAGATCTCTGATCTTTAATAATTTTTCCTCATAGGTTTGTGACCCTTACAGTGCTTGCTCACGGATGTCCGCATTTTTCCTCATTGCAGTCCGTGGATGTCCGTGATTTTCCTCTTGAAACCCATGGATTTAGACAAAGGACCTGGATCTTTAACTCTTCCTCCATATGCTCAGCTCCTGCAAACTTATTCCACCACTGGACTTCTCTGACCTCAACTTATTAGCTTCAGATCTTCTAATTAGTATTCACAGAAGTGATTTTCCAATTGAATATTCTCTTTGTTTTAATGAGGATCTCATGATGACATACAACTCACATAGGATCTCATGATGACATGTAACTCACATGCAACTTGTTAACTTTTGTTTACAGTTACTTTAACATGAAACTGACATGCAACTTGTTAACTTATGTTTACAACTACTTTACTTTGACATGCAACTTGTTAACTTCCTATTCAAGGGTTGACACCAATGAAAAACAATCTTTCAAAAAATCAATGACAACCAATCTTTCAACAGCTAATATTTTAACATTTAATCTTTTGAAAATTAATATTTCAACAATCTCCCCCTTTGGAATTGATGGCAATACTTAGGCATAACACTTAGACATGGAAAACACTCATGCTCATGTTGGCTCCCCCTGTCTTCATTCCTATTCTCTTCATTTCCATGCCTCTTGTTTTCTCTCCCCCTATCTTCATTCCTATTCTCTTCGTTTCCATGCCTCTTTTTTTCTCTCCCCCTGTCTATAAGCCTATGATCTCTACTCATGTTTCTCTTCATGGTTCTTCATTTTGTAAATATTTGATAAAAATTATTCAAAAAAAATTAAATTCTTTTGTGATTACTATTGCTCTCCCCTTGTCTTAATGTGCCAACTTCCATGTAGATCAATGTGGGGTTGGAACTACTCCAAGTTTTTGTCGAAGATATTCAAAATCCTCTCTCGGAAGAGGTTTGGTGAAGATATCTGCAATATGTTCTTTTGTCCCAACATGCTCTACCTTGATGTTCTTTTTTGTAACCTATGCTTGTAGAAAGTGAAACTTGATCAGAATGTGTTTCGTCTTGGAATGCATCACTGGATTCTTAGAGATACTTATAGAAATGGTATTATCAAAGAATATCATAATAGGCTTGTCAGATTCCACCTGTATGTCCTGCAAAGTTTGCTTCATCTAGAAAACCTATGTACAACATGTTGTTGTTGCAATATACTCTGCTTCTACTATGGACAACGATACTGAAGACTATTTCTTTCTCAACCAGTATACTAGAAAATCACCCAAGTAGAAGGATGCTACACTCATACTTCTTCTATCATGAGCACTTCCTTCCCAATATGCATCTGTGTATGCAACTAAAGATAGATCATTCCCTTTTGGATACCATAATCCATAGTATTATGTTTCTTTGAGATATATGAATATTCTTTTCACTACCATAACATGTGTTTCCTTCAGTGTTGCTTTAAATATTGGAACATTTCCAACTTCTTGCATCACATCTGGTCTCAATTATGTCACATAGAGTAAACTAGCAATCATTGATCAATAGAGTCTCTGATTTGCATCCTTGGATTTATCATATTTTCTCAATTTGCAACTAGTCTTCATGGGAGTACTTACAGGCTTGCAATCTACCATTCCAAACTTATTTAACATTTCTTTTATATACTTGGTTTGTGAGATGAAAATAACTTTATCTTACTGACATATGCAAAGTCCAAAAAATAAAGAGAAAGCACTAAGTAATGACATTTCGAATTCATTACTCATCCTGTCATCGTCACTTCCAAAAATAATGTCATCAACATAAACTTCAATTATTAATATACTATCTTGATTTACCTTTATGTAGATATTTTTGTTTGCATTGCCTTTCTTGAACCCTTGTTGTTGTAGATATATGTCCAATCTTGAATACCATGCTCTAGGGGCTTGTTTGAGTCCATACAATTCCTTGTTCAATATGAAAACATAATCTTCCTTTTCTAACGATAGAAATCCTTCTGGTTGTTCGATGTAGACTTCTTCTTTTATTTATCCATTTAGGAAGGTTGATTTTACATACATTTGATATACTTTGATTTTCTTAGAACATGCATAAGCCAAGATTAGTCTGACTACTTACATTCTAGAAACAGGGTAAAGAGTTTCTTCAAAATATATTCCTTCAACCTGAGCATATTCCTTGCATACTGTTGGCAGCAAGACAAAGTGGAAATAAAGATGACTATGGGGAAAGAAAGTGTGCACGAGGAAAGCGATAGATGGAAGGAAGAACAACATGTGCACATGCAAGGAAGACCTAACAATGTTAGGGTTAGGGTTTTGGTAATGTATTGTAACGACTGAAGAGCCAGAAACATATAAATGTAGATAACAGAGTATTATAGAGGGTTGGATTTTGTTATTGCTATGGGTTTCGATTATTGTTGTAGAAGGGCCCGAAGTATTATTGAGTTTTAGCTAGTTGTGTATGAGTTGATGCGATATGTAATATTTTGTTGTATGAACTATTTTGCATAAGTTGTTGAGTTGGAGAGAACGAAAGAGGATAGGTCTTGAGGATTAGATTGCAAGATGAGGAGTCTGGTGCGATCTAGTTTGCCTCATATAGTTCTTACCCATCTGAGGAGAATTGTAAGCGCATGATGCTATAGCAACAAAACGACTATAATAAAAGAGTTGAGAGACAAATCTTTGTTGATGTATCCTAGGAGGGGGTGAACCATAGTAACATCTATGTTATGTGATGAATTCATGCATATCTTTATCATATTTTCAGTAGTTATTGTTATGTGAATGAATGAGTTGTTATATTTCCTTCTTATTCGTCAATGACAGTATATTTCATTTACAAGTTATAATAATGGTTCAATATATAGATCTCATTTCTCACACTCAATCCTAGGCTGTAAACACATGAGTCTTACAACCACCCATTAAATTTATCTCGGGTGAGACTGCGTAGCACACTTTGTGTGTTGTGTTGCCTTCTGGTTTACCAGGAGGGCCAATAGTTTTAGAGGCTTTGTTGGAAACCCCAACAGACGTGAACCCTGGGTTAATAAAATCAAACAGAATAGAAGAATAAGTAAGAAATTTAACCAACAAATGGTTCCATTTCCATTGGTAGGAACAAGAGAGGATTGAGTAGATGAGATAGGTTGAGCAAGAAAAGAGTAAATAAAAAGAGAGCAATGAGCCATTAGAAAGGGATGTTGAGACTGTGTAATCCCACAAAAGCAGAGATCAAAAGATGGCTAAGGAAAAAAGAGTTGGAGTTTTCCCAGAAAGACAACATAAACCCTAAACTAACACCTCACAAATATCTTGAGAAATACGTGTTTACTAATTTGCATGAAGTCTTTTTCTGTGATTTTCCACATTTATTGCAGTAGTGGATACTAAGGTTGAAGGATAACCATGCAACAAACTGGATCTGACAGTTAGAGTGGACCCCAGTACAAATTGAGAAGTTACAGCAGGTGAACAACAAATTCACCTGCACAGTAGATTTCTGGCTTGACACTATTGTGGCAGGGTTTATAATAGAGTTTGCAGTCAACACAGCAAAGTTGTATAGTGCAGCGAAGCAAGAGTTTCTACGCATACCCCGAGGAAGGTACATTCAATCGTTGTATACTTATATTAAGATACTACTATATAACAAAGGTGTAATGACAATGGAATCATACAACTAAACTTCCCTGCATGCATGGGGGAAGGGCGGAAGTACTAACAAAACGAGGAGAAATGGAAGGAGGAAAGGATAAGGTCAAGAAGGAGGAGGAACCCTTGGACCTGATCATGATGGATGACGACCAAATCAAGTGGATTTTGGAAACAACGAGAAAGATGAGTAGTGGAGTACCCTACCAATACAAGGTGAATACCAAGAAGAGAGTCGTATCCATGAGGGAAGGCTTGGTGAGCAATGAGGAAGAGGTAGAGGATCTTCGGGCTGTGGAGCAAATTGAGGAAATCCTACATGCAACATATAAAATGAGAATGAGAGGCCCAATAACAGGAATATAAGGTAGCAATCCTATCCATATTAATGTCAGTGTGGAACCCATAAACCCATGTGCAACTAATACACCAAAGAGAACACCACCATTTAGACAACCAAAGTTTGGAAGAAGTCCGATAGTAGGAAGTACATCTACACAAGAAGCAACAACTAGAGGAGCAATTTAGGCAACACTAGTCAAGTATCTACACCACACAGAGGTAGTAGTTCAACATTCAAAATGGAAGGATGTGATCCCACCATCAGGTTACCAGAATTTCGAGGAGAAGCAAAAAAATACCCTGAGAAGAATATTTTCATTTGTGCAAAGATTTGGGAAAAAAAACAAATCACTGATGAAGATACCAAACTTGCGCAGCTAGCGATTACACTAAGAGACCGCACATTATACGGGTACATGAGTCTAGACACAAAAAATGCTCCTGGGATGATAAGGACATTGACGGACATTAAGAAGTTACTGATAAATGAGTTCCAGAAGTCGAGCTTAGAGGATCAATAAATGAATGAGATGATAGAAATCTGATAGAAACCAAGAGAATCTGTATGGGATATTGATTAGAGATTCAAGAGACTGAAGGGAAAGTTAAAATATCTCATGATCGATATGCAACATCAACACCTGTTTGTCAACTCACTACTCCCAGACTTAAAATACCCATTATGACAAAAAAAGTTTCAGATGCAGGCAGCCCTAGAACTGGAAGAAAACCAATATCAACAAATAGATCGAGATATTGAAGAACTAAAGGAGGATTTAAAGAAATTAACGTTCCAACTGAACCAAAATAAGAACAAGGACAAACGAGAAGTCATTTGGTGCACTACATGCTGAATGAAAGGACACCACAAGAATGAATTTTTGACATTCGCGCAGTATATGGCAACAAGAATGCCAAATCTATTACCATATGGAGGATTATGGTGTGAAATATGCAAGAAACTAGTTCATGATCCTTATCACTGCACGATGATGTAGAAATACCAGACAGACCCAAAGCGTTCATACTGCACCTTTTGCAAGTCAGTAGGCCATGAAGACAAATATTATAGAACTATGGAGTTGATGTGATAAAGGACATCCGATGCATATAGAGTGAAGGCAAAAATGATGAATGGGCAAGCCGCACCACACTTTAATCAAGTTCCATCTCCATACAACACTGCGCAACAATAGTATAATACTTCACAACAACCATATAATAATGCACATCCATGGTACAATGCAACACAACCACAGTACAATATCGTGCAACATAATCATGTGCCTCAGTATAACATGCCAAGAGGATATCAAGCAGGCTACATAGGTGGAGGACAATCCAGAGGAGATTTTGGATGAGGTAGAGGACTAGTGGTATGTCACAATTTTCAATAACTAGAATATTATGCAAGGGAATTTCCACTTCCACCAGCAACTTGTATGTATTGTCGCGCATCAGATCATGATACAAAGGAATGTTTGACACTACTAGTAAAGATCCAAGAAAAGAGGAACCAGAACAACTAGAATGTTCAATGGATTTTAGCCGAAGCAAGGGATGAAGGATGGAACATCAACATAGTTACCCATGGATGAGCTCAAACAGGAAACGACACAGTCCAACAACAGCCAGCACAAAATTAATGGGTGAATAAGAACACCAAACCAGGGAAACATTTCGATGCACAGAATGAGAAGGAAATATTTAAGGAAGCCAGACAATAATTTCAGAAGGAAGACATGGCGTCGACTTCAACCATGCAGCAAAACAAGGAAGCACCAGAGTACAATATGCCTTCACTACTAGATCATACCAACGAAATGAAACCCATGGGACAAGTAAGTACAATCAAAGGCTTTTTGTAATCACATGTAAAAGTATTAAGTGATCCATCATCTATGAAAATATTGCAAAACATATTAGAAAAATGTAGCATTGAGACGGAAGGAAAACTAGAACCAAAAATAGTCAATCACCTACATACTAGGAGAAGAACAAGTAGGGAGTTTAGACTGAATGTAAACATTGGAGATTTCAACATGGGAGATATCATACTGGATCTAGGATCTAACGTTAATGTGTTACCAAAGAAGACATGGAAATGCATGGGAGAGCCCATATTAGGATATTCACCTGTTCAAATAAAACTAGCAAACCAACACAGAGTCCTACCAATCGGTAGACTAAAAGGAGTGACAGTAGACCTAGATGGAGTACGCACTAATGCAAATTTTGAAGTCATTGAAATAGTGGACGACACAACACCTTACCCAGATTTTCTTGGTTTGGATTGGGCGTTTGACAACCAGGCCATAATCAACTTGAAGACCAAGAAAATGACATTTTATTCAGGAGAATACAGGGTCATCGTGTTAGACCCATCCGAAGGAGAGAGGTTTGCAGAACTTAACTGCTTAGATTTAGAGGAAATTGGCCAGTTGTACAGAAAAACTATGCACGATGAGAATTATGTGAACCCAACTGCAGATGGGATACTCAGTTGGCAGAGCATTACTTCATGTGCAACAGACTCAAACACCAGTTTAGATAACTGGAAACAAAGACTACACAAAGTATCCACAAGAAGATGTGCAAGAATAGACTGCGCAGTAAGATGGGTAGGCACATAAATCAGGGAACCACCCAGTTTCCACAGAATAAATGACTTGGAAACATTCTTGGAACAGTATGAATATGAAGTCTTAGAGAACCAGAGACTGCTAGCACTCGATCTAGCACTCAAGGTCACACCTGCAAGATGGTGGGGCGCACACAAAGAGACAATCACAGATTAGTACCAATGTAAGCAGTTATTGTGCATAAGGTTTGGTGCAGAACATAAAAACAATAAGCAACAGAAGTATGATGGACAAGGGGCACCAGTGGAACACTTGGAGGAGTGCAGAAAGCTATAGAAAATGGCACTCCTAGAGGAATGGCCTCATCATTTCATACACACTTTAGAGGGCATACCAGCAAACTGGTACACAGACTAGGAATTGTGTAAAGGAACTACGACCTGGATGACATTACAACAAAATTTTACAATCAATTTCTCATTTGAGAATGAGAACCCCAACATATATGCTACTCTTAAACAGACAAGAGGAGTGATATTCATCAAGGGACCAGAAGTAGAACTTATCACAGAAGAACAACAGCGGAACAAACAGACAGTCAAAGAACTATTGTCATGTTACCATGTGCAAGAGGAAGCACCAGATGAAGACGACCCACTCGATATTAAGATCGAAGAAGAAGAAGGTGAAAGAGAAGTGGAAGGACCACCTATAGAATAAAAAGTTATTTCTGCGCCAATCAAGGTAAAGAAATTCAACATTGGGACAAATGAGAATCCAAAAATGGCCAGCATTGGAGACTACTAGGATGAGAAAACAATGGAAAGAATAACATATTTATTGCATGAGTACAACAACTTGTTTCCCACAACATTTACAGAGATGAAGGGTATAGTCAGAGAGCTAGGAGAAATTAAGACACCACTTAGACCTGAAGCGAGATCGATCAGAAAATGACCATACAGACTAAACCCAATATATAAGCAGAAAGTCAAAGCTGAGATCGACAGGATGCTCAAATCTAGAATCATAGAACCAGTCGAAGAATCAGAATGGATAAGCTTGATGGTAGTTCAGGACAAGAAAAAAGGAGGGATAAGGATATGCGTCGACTTGAGGAAGTTGAACGATGCATGCCTACATGACCCATTCCCTACACCTTTCACGGATGAAGTGTTAGATAACATAGGTGGACACAAAGCGTACTCATTCACCGATGGATTCTCAGGCTACCATCAGATCAAGATAACACAAGAAGACAGATACAAGACCACATTTGTGACATAATGGGGATCTTATCTGTACACAGTCATGTCGTTAGGACTGACGAATGTGCCATCATTTTTTTCCAGAGTTTTCATTGTTGTGTTTAAGGAATTCATACACTAGTTTCTCGAAGTATCCTTGGATGATTGGATAGTCTACAGTTTGTTGAAATACCATGTAGAAGTCCTACGCCTGATATTAGAAAGATGTAGGCAGTGCCAGATATCACTGAACATAAAGAAATGCATATTCGTAACACCATTTGGGATACTATTGGGCCATATAGTATGCAAACAAGGGTTATTAGTAGATCCTGCAAAGATTGCAGTAATTGTTAACTTACCACCACCTAAAATAGTTCGTCAGCTAAGAGCGACGTTGGGACACACATGATACTACGGGAAATTTATCAAAGGATATGTGTAGATTACTGCACCAATGGAAAATCTATTAATAAAGGATACGGCGACAAGTGCCAACACGATCTGGATACCCTGAAGGAAAATATGGTCAGCACGCCGATATTAGTATTTCCAGACTGGGAGAAGAAATTCCACATGCATGTAGATGCATCAGCCATAGCACTTAGAGCTATCTTAGCGCAACCTGGAGCAGGAGACTTGGATCACCCGATAGCATTTGAGAGCATAAAGTTATCAGAATCAGAACAAAACTATGACACTACGGAAAGGGAAGGCCTATTTATGGTCTATGCACTTCAAAAGTTCACACACTACTTATTGGGAAAACACTTTAATATGTTCATAGATCCCTCAGCCTTGAAATACCTAGTCAACAAGCCAGTGTTGGGGGGGAGAATATGTCGATGGTTACTACTATTTCAAGAATTTGACTTTGAAGTAATAGTCAAGCCAGGAAAATTGAACTCAGGACCTGACCACCTATCAAGAGTCACAAATGGAGAAGAACCTACGAATTTAGAAGATAAATTTCTGGATGCACAGTTATTCTTAGTCTAAATCACTGATGAATAATTCGTAGATATTATTTAGTACTTGAGAATAGGTACTGTGCCACAGGAATACAACACCATGCAGAAGAAAAATCTGGCAATCCATGCTGCAGACTATCAATTGATTGCAGGACACTTATACAAAATGGGCACAAATATCATCTTGCACAAATATGTGTTAGAACACGAAAGACCAAGGGTGTTAAAAGAATCCCATGAGCGAATAGAAGGAGGAAATTATGCAAGAAAATCTACTATGCAGGAGGTATTGCGCACAGGACTATGGTGGTCAATGATTCATTGAGACTTGAAGGAGTACTGTCAAAGATGTGATGTCTGTCAAAGGGTAGGTAAACCAAACATAATGGATGAGATGCCATTACGACCACAAGTAAGATTGCAGGCATTCAATAAGTGGGCAATAGACTTTGTGGGACCAATCAACCCACCAACAAAGAGAACAGGTGCTAGGTACATTATCACCACGATGGAATACCTAACCAGATGGGTGGAGGCCACACCAGTAAAAGATTGCAGTGTAGAAACAACAACACACTTCTTATTTGAACAAGTGATCACTAGATTTGGGTGCCCAAGAGTTTTGATGAGAAACCAAGGAATTCACTTCATAAACAACACCATCAATGCTATGACTGAAGAGTTTGAATTCCATCATCAGAAGAGCACCCCATATCACCCATAGGCAAATGACATAGTGGAATCATTTAACAAAATCCTAGAGAATGCACTGACAAAGATGTGTAACATCAACAGGGATGACTGGGACCTCAAAGTACCAGCAGTATTATGGTCCTATAGGACTATGTGCAAAAATTTGATAGGGCACACTCCATTCAAACTGGTCTATGGCTAAGAAGCAGTGGTGCCATTAGAATTTTTATTGCCAAGCTTGTGCGTAGCAACAATTACACATATGATGGAATGAGGCACAATACAAGAGAGACTGAATCAACTAATGACTATGGAAGAAGATCAGATCTTAGCAGGGTTCCACCAACAAGTTCAGAAAGTAAGAGACAAAGCTTGGCACGATAGACACATCAAGAAGAAAACTTTCAAGGAAGGAGATTTAGTATTGATGTATGACAACAAATCATTTCAGCACCCAGGAAATCTCAAAATGCATTGGCTAGGACCGTACGAGGTAAAATCTAGAATAGATGGAGGATATGTACAATTGAGAGACTTATCAGGCATAGAACTCAGAGGGATGATCAACGAGAGCCGACTGAAGTTGTACAAGGACAGTCGACCACCCACCACACAGTAAAAAAAAAAAAAAAAAATTGAAAAAAAAAATTGTAAATAGTACCAACAGAGGCACAGTGCACTGAAAGACAGAAAGGGAACACACACTTAGGAACAAAAACTTGGTGAGGAAAAGTAAAACGGTCACGTACAAAGGGAAACAAGCAGGAAAAATAAAGTCGGCAAAAGTAGTATGACAAGACGACATTAGGCAGAATTGAAGGCCGGAAAGGATTGATGGGACACCACATTAATTGCACCAACTAGAGATGACAAGGCAGAGTAATGGCAAGTACGAAAACATCGGAGGTACATTGAACCCATAATTAAGGAAGCATCCTCAACAAGCTTCATGGGAAGCCCATACAACACACAGACACGGGCGCAAACCATCTATTTGTGAAAAGAGAGTAGACAGAGAGCGATAGAGGCTAAAAATCACAGAGTGAGTTTATAGAGATCACAAAGACCATTCGAGCCCAACAAACGTTCGACATTCACCACCATGGCACCACCAAAGAAAGTAGAAGCGAGCCAGACCATGAGAAAAACTAGAGTTCATACCAGGTCATGAGTACATGTGGAAGAAGGCGAACAACAACCACCAAAGATTGTCAATGTTAATGAACTCCCATCTCCAGACATAGAACTAGTGAACCCTATGCCTATACTAGAAAAAACCCAACAACCAGCACTGGAGGGAAAAAATATAGATATACCAACAGAAGTATAGGAGTCGTAGAACCAGGACATAGAAACCCTGAAGGAGGCACAACCAGAGAACATCGAAGCAGCTCCGAGAGTCAATGGAACGACGTCAAATATGGAAGGAGAAGTTGAGCCAGACGAGACTCAAACCACTATCTCAGACCACCCACTGGAAGGAATAGTCAAAGATGTCACAAGTCGGTTGGAATGGTATTCTGAGGAACAAATGGAATCCGTTGTAACTTCGAGCCAGCCACCACCGCTGAAGAAAGAAAAGATGCAGGTACCTAGGTCACCTCGCAAGCAACCTCTCTCAACAATCATTCTACTGCATATACCATATGGGGTACAGGTAGGCCCATACCTACTGGGCCATATAGGGAAACTCAAATACTTGGATCATGATTTCGTAGACACAAACAAGTTTCTGGAACTTGCAAAGAGGGTATACTTACAGACTGCGGGCACGAATCAGGTTGGGGAACTGATTGATCAGCCACTCCAATGGGCAATAGGGTTGGACAAAAAAAGGATTTTAGGTCTGGTGGACCTACCACATTTTGGATGTGGGAAGTATGCAAGTAGTTGTGTCAAACAACTATTAGCAGTCACACATGGTGGAGACATCTGGTTGGACAAGCTCGTCTTAATAGACGTAGAGCTTATTGCGAGCATAACAGGATTGCCATCCCAGGGCATGGATCCTGTGCAATTTCTAGATGACAAAGCTAGTGAGAAATCACTAGCAGAAGAGATGAAGAAGAAGTATGGCACTGACAGGGGGACATGAGGGATCATTATTAAGAGGATCAACGATGTCATGACACAATTGGGCACAAAAATCTTAACCTGCAAGCTGCTAAGAAAATGCTGCAGGGAGGAAGTTCCAACTAGGGTTGTCACAGTTGCAACTCAGTGCGTAGATGACACCACAGTGAGTTGGGCACCGTACCTCTTGAACTTGTTCCTGGATGACTACACGGATGCACGGGATCTAGGCACAGAGTTTCACTATTAATGGCTAATCATGTTAATAGACTTTATGCGCTAGAAGGAACCAAGGTATGTAACCTTTTGTACCAGACCCAAGACGAATTAGGGAGAAAGATACTTATTACTGAAAGACACGTCATATGCGAGGCACAAAAGGAAGAACGGGTCCATATTTGAAGGATACCTACGCGACTTGCAGGAATCCATCAACAAAATGTGGAGAATAACACCACAGGTTGTTGCACGGTATAGGGAAATTGCCAACTTCAAGGCCACACAACATACAATGTGGATACAAGTGCAAAAGGATCCCAATAAACAATGGCTACAGATGCGCTACTATATCACAGAGGGCGACATTGACCTAGAGATCAAGGACTAGGAATATGAATGGAGTAATACAACCCTCACCCAAGATTTTCCAGAGAGAACAATAGAAGAACAGGTAGGGTAGGGAGAAATGCAGCCTCAGGACATCCAAGTGCCCAAGAAATGAAGTACGGGACAAACAAAAACACCATAAACAAATAAAGGGGCAACAAAGACCAAGACCCAGAAGGGGAAGAAGGAGAATATGTAGTCGACCAAAGAACAATAAAAATAGGAGACTGCCCCAAGTCCCAACTCACAGGAACCAGGGGGAAACAAGAGGCGAGCCACGTAGATAGGAGGAGCGCACAAGAAATAAAATGCCCAAAGAACACCCCCATATTACACGATCACGGAGGACGATGGAGAGATGATAGCCCGAATGGTCCAGGATTGTCTAGTCGAGGATTTTGACCATGTTGCGCACCACATGGATAGCATTCAAGAGGAGATGGCAGACATGCGATAGTTCCTGAAGAAAATTAGGTAATTACACATTGCAGGTAACAAAAAGGGAACAAAGTCATCAATATCAAAGAAGGAGGAAAGAGTGGAAGAAGAAGAATGAGATCCAGTCCATCCAATACTGCAGTCGAACGCAACATTCCACATCACACCCAATATTTTGTGCATGGATGAGATTGTGGGGAAAACACCCTTTAAGGACTTAAGCCAAATCCAACTGGTGTTGACATGGATGCCATCCAGGGCACTACACAAGTTGCAGGTTAGTGTAAACCACGAGGTACAGTCTCGTGCACACAAAGACTTAGTCGAATTGCAGAAGGAAAAATAAAAATGGGACACACTAGAAATATTATATGAGAAGGATAAGTTAGAGACCCAGGAGGAAAGGGAGCACATAAAACGATTGGAGTAGAAAGTGGCAGGAACTTATGAGAAGATTCCACCGACCACACAGAGGGATGAAATCACAGCAGCTGAAAATATTGATTAGATTATGCAGGCAATCGATCAATATCAAAAGGAGATATTGAATCTTCGAGAAGAGCTCACACCAAATACTCCACTAGTAGTGAAGGAGAAAAGGAAGTAGGAAGGAGTAGAACAGTTGTAGGAGATAGAGAAATAGGTCGGCACATCAGCTGACTTGTTCAATAAAGCAATGCAGCTTTGGACTAAGTTAGAGGAGGATCAATAGGTCCAAAAGTGGGACAAGGAAGAAGAAAGGATCAACACAGTGATCCAAGACCTCAAGAAAACGTAGAAGACAATGCCAATCACAAAACACGTCAAAGGGGCACAGGACATGAAGAAATTGCAGGCAGATCTCACCACTGCACAAACATAGAAACAGGAGTAGCAGGCTCAAATAGAACCATTGCAAGAGCGGGTAGCAGAAGTCCTGGCACAAGCAAAGGAAGCCAAGGCACATATAGCACAACCCTAGGCAAAGTGCATGGAATTTATCAGTGATTAAATCATAGTCTAGATAGTGGACACACTCAAGGAGAAGACTGCGTAGGCGTAGACACAAGCAACAGAGCTCAAAGAGAAGTTTCAGGTAGTCACCAGGGAGGTCAAAGAATTGTTAATAGGTGGCTCAAGATGAGCCACATGTTAATGTTGGGGTCCTGTTTGAAGTAGGCCAAATTAGAAAGAAATATGATCGTGGGGAAAGAAAGCGTGCACAAGGAAAGCGACAACTGGAAGGAAGAACAACATTCACGCATGCAGGGAAGACCTAACGACGTTAGGGTTAGGGTTTTGGTAATGTATTCTACTGTATGAAGAGACAAAAACATATAAATGTAGATACCAGAGTGTTATAGAGGGTTGGATTTTGATATTTCTATGGGTTCTTATTATTATTGTAGATGGGCCCCGAGTATTATCGAGTTTTAGCTAGTTGTGTATGAGTTGATGCGATATGTAATATTTTTCTTTATGAACTATTTTTCATAAGCTGTTGAGTTGGAGAGGATGAAGGAAGATAGGTATTGAGGGTTATATCATAGGCTGAGGATCCTGGTGTGATCTAGTCCACCTCATATAGATCTTACCCATCTGAGGAGAATTGTAAGCACGCGACGCTATAGCGACAGAACAACTATAATAAAATAGATGAGAGCCAAATATTTGTGGATGTAGCCCAGGAGGGGGTGAACCATGGTAAAATATGTGTTATGTGATGAATGCATGCATATATTTATCATATTTTTTGTATTTATTGTTATGTTAATGAATGAGTTGTTATATTTTCTGCTTATTCGTCAATGACAGTATATTGCATTTACAAGTTATAATAATGGTTCAATATATAGCTGTCATATATCACACTCAATCCTAGGATGTAAACATATGAGTCTTACATCCACCCATTAAAGCTATCTCGGGTGAGACTGCGCAGTGCACTCTATGTGTTGTGTTGCCTTCTAGTTTAGCAGGAGGGCCAATAGTCTTAGAGGCTTTGTTGGAAACCTGAATAGACGTGAACCCTGGATCAATAAACTCGGATAGAATAGAAGAATAAGTAAGAGAGTTAACCAACACATACTAGCCTTACTTTATTCCTGGTTACCTGTCCATCCTCGTTTAGATTGTTTTTGAATACCCATTTTGTGTCAATCACATTCTTATTCTTAAGCCTTGTAACACGTTCCCATGTTTCATTCTTCTCTATCTGATCCAATTCTTCTTACATAGCTTTGATCTAGTTTTCATCAATGTTGGCTTCTTCAAAAATGTTAGGTTCAACTATGGACAATAGTGCTAGATGTCTTTGTTCTGGTGAGCGTAAATTTCTTTGGGTTTCAACTCCTGCATATTTATTCCCAATGATTTGTTCTAGTGGATGATTTTTCTGCACTCTCCAGCTAGGAGTTTTGGGAGATATATCAAGATTTTGTTGGTCATCTTCCTCTTGTTCTTCTTTTGTATTATCTTCTTCTTCTTACGCTTCTTCTTCTGCTTCTTCTACTTCTTCTTTCAAATCCTCTTCTCCTTCCTACTCTGTTGAGTCTTTACTTTATTCTTTGGGATTTTGTACACTTGTCTCGTCAATATTTACATTGATGCTTTCCACTATTCTATTGAGTCTTAGATTGAAACACTTGTATGCCTTTCTCTTACTTGAGTACCCGAAAAATATGTCTTTGTCAACTCGAGAGTCAAATTTTCCAATATTGTCATATTCTCGTTTGATATACAACTTGCTTCCAAATACTCTAAAATGCTTCACATGTGTTGGTATTCCTTTCCATAGCTCGTAGGGAGTCTTATAAATATTACTTCTGAGCATTCCTTTGTTCAAAATATGAAATGTTGTATGTAATTCATGTTACCAAAATATGTCACCCAACTTGGAATATTTCAAAATGGTTCTAGCCATTTCCTGTATTGTTCTATTCTTTCTTTCAGCGACTCTATTTTTTTTAGGTGTCCTGGATGCTGAGAATTTTCTTTTTATTCCATGTTCACCACAAAAATCCATGAATTATTTAGATGTAAACTCCCCACCATTCTCTGATCTCAAACATTTTATTTTCAAGTTTGTCTTTGTTTCAACCATCTCTTTGTATATCTTGAAGTGTTTGAGTGTCTCTGACTTCCTCTTGAGAAATCAAAATGAAATCATTATTGTGTAGTCATCAATCAATAGCATGAAGTATTGTTCACCATTTAATCCTTTTGTTCTTGTTTGTCCACATAGATCGGTATGTATAATCTCCAATGGTTTTTTCGTTGATTACTCCTTTGATTTGAACTTGGTCCTGGTATGTTTTTTGTGTATACAATGCTTAGATAGAGTATTTGTTGGATTTTAAATTTTAGGCATTTCTTTTACTGCTTCCTTTCTGTTGATTCTAACAAGATTTTCAAAGTTCATGTGTCCCATTATTTTGTTCTAGAGACAAACCTCGTTTTCCTTTCCTAAGCAACAACTTTCCTTTCCAATTTCATTCAAAATATATATGTTGTTCAGAGTCATTATAGATGTCGCCACTAACTTGCCTGATCCTTCTTTCCTAATTTCACATTTCTTTGAGTCGAACTGAAGTGTGTGTCCTTGATCGCACATTTGAATTACACTCAATAGATTGTGTTTCATATCTTCAACCAGTAGAACATTTTCTTCCATGGAAATTTTGCTTCCAAGCTTAATTGTTCCTCTACCTATAATTTTAGTTGAATGATTATTACCAAATGAAACCAATCCATGTCTTTCTTTCTTCAGAGTTAGAAACTTGTTCCTAATTGTTGATATTATGGTAGTTGTGGGAGGTATTTACCTCCACATGTAAACCTGACGAGAATAGAATATTTTGGGAAGCAATAAGAAACCCTAATTAGTTGGCTAATAACCCTATAAGACAAGTCGGCTCAAGAGGATAATTTGTATTAGGTTATTGCCTACAAGAGAAGAAGTCGGCTAAAAGAAATAGTATATACTGAGTAAATAGGCACCCAGAATGAGAAGTCAGCCCAGACAGTTTGCCAATTTTACTATAAATACAGGAGGCTAGTCTTCATTCTGGCAGGCATTCTCAAAACTGTAGAAGCAACATTTATGCGCACTGCAGTTGGCCAGTTGTGCACAATTTTGGAGGATATTTGTTGTTGCAGCTGCTGTAGCTAGCAGGTTTTGGTTTTGGCTTGGACTATCTCTTGGTTATGGTTTGGACTCTCTGATCAACTCTTATTACTCTTTCTTGGTGTGCTATCCTTGGAGAAAGTTGTGCCACCCTTTGTTTGGATATCTAGCCTAGGGTTTTCTTCCAGAATGATTCTTTGTCAAGGTTAAGGTGCTCAGGGGTGGCTTTGGCCTATGGTTGGGTGGAAATAGTGATATTGTCTATGGTTAAATGAGAACATCCATCATATTCTAACAGGTTATGGGCCCACACTTCCTTCATTCAGTCTAACCACTGGAAGGGAGCATAGCCATAAGGATACTAATCTCATTGAAGAACTGTTGCTAGGGTTTCTAGCATGAGGAGTTACTAAATCATTGTCGCTAGGGTTACTAGCAGGTGCAGTTTTCGAAAACCTAATCCTCTCGTTGAGGCACCTTAAGTGAAGGGATTGACCTAATTTCCAGATAGACCAATGTGCCCTAGCCTAGCGCATATCCTAGTACTCTCAGCAAGCTAAGACATTAAGTTTGAGTTTTGCGTCAAATCTAGGATTGACCAAGTCAAAGCAGCCATGACTTACTCTATGAAGTCAGAAAACAAGTTAGAAGGGTATTATAGCTTCATAGCATGGAAGAGAAGGATTTATCTCATCCTTGCCAAGAAAAAAGTGTTGGATATCGTGAAAGGAAAGATCATGGAACCAGAGTTTGAAGAAGGAAAAGAGAAGGAGATGCAGAACGTTGCAGTTATGGAGAAGTTCAAGGACAATGACATCAATGCCATGAGTATCATAGTGGATTCTATAAAATACCACTCGATACCCTACATCTCCCATCTTGATTCATCTAAGAAGATGTACGGTGCCCTAACAAACCTCTTCTCAGTTAGAAACATTGGACAAGTAATGGTTCTAAAGAATGAGCTCTGTGACATGAAGATGAATGATGATGACAACATAACATCATACTTTGTGAGGATCTCTCAGTTAATATATCAACTACAATATATTTAAGAGATCATCTCAGAGAAGGAACTGGTAAATATAGTACTCAATGGCCTTCCCAAGACATGGGATGCATTTTCGGCAAGCATGATCAGAAGGGAGGAGTATCCTACATTTGAAGAAATTTGATGTTGTTGTGAACAAGAATAATGGAGGATTAGTGCAAAAGAGAAACCCCAAAATAAATACGATGATCAAGCCTTCACAACAAGATTCAAGAATTTCAGGAACAAAAAGAAGTTTGGTTCAAGGAAGAAGCCAAATCAAGAGAAAGATATGTCAGAAATGCAATGCTTCAATTGTCAAAAATATGGTTACTACAAGAATCATTGTCCCGAGTTAAAGAAAAGGAATGAAACACATGAAGCCTCAATTTTCGAAGAAAGGGAACCCGCAAAGAAATCCAAGTAGGACAAAATAAACTTCTTCTTCTAAGACAAGGTAACAATACTCTTTATGGTTCTTGTACATACCATGTTTTTTGTACATATCTTGCATATCTATTCCTAGAAAATAATATGTTCAAAGAGAAACTATACCTATGGAAGAACAACAAGATAAGGATTGCTATCACAATGACTATAAGACAAGGAAATACACATGAAAGTATGAAGTACATCAACAAACCCTAGTAACAATTCATGTTGAATTTATTACGTAAGTAACAGCTACAAGATAAGCCGAAATAAGAATCAAACTTGAAGAAACATAGAAGGAGTAAAAACAGAAAGAAGTCAACAATAAAGAAAAGGACTTGTAACGTCCCCGACCATCCATTATGGGCGACGCTATGCCAGAGAACTTTTAATGTTCTCTTTGCAGAACACACTATAACATACCCAGCATCCAACTGAGCTATGCCACATCATTTTTTCAAGCTGCATGCAAATAAAATATACACACACAGAACTCTTGCAGAAGCATTATATATAAAATGTAAACATACAAATACATTTGTAAATACATGAATTCACATTGAAATAACAGTAAACATATACATGAAGCATATACAGGAAATACCCCATAAAAATAAACACAATTATAACCGCACATATGATAACCCATAAAAATAAGCACGTAAATAACAATGCAGCATCTAAATTTATCACACAATTGGCACTTATCTTGGTAAGAATGTCACCAACTATGTGTAGACCTTCCATGAACCTCCTAGCCTTAGACCACATTGTTCATCACTCTCAATAGTGAGTCACCCCCGAGTTGGGACTAAACTCCACCCGGGTAAAGGGATTCCTAACCAGGATAAAGGCTCATGGACAATAGGAAAGACTCTGTCTCAGGTGTGAACTCAACTAATAGCCTACAATCCCCCATTCGCCACATGCCTGTTCCACCCAGGAAGTGTGCCCATTCTCCACTCAACAGTCCTTCGGCTACCCCACTTCTTTTCTGGGCTTCAGCAACATGTCGGACATGAAGTCTCAGAGCACTGTAGCTGGAGTTTAGCACCTTCAAGAAATCAATTCCTAGCAATTCTCTCACCCAGAGAATTTCTCATGGGCCTGAAAACCCACCTCTTCAATATCCCACTGGCCTGACAACCCGCTTCTTTAGTCCATCTCCCCAGCTAACCAGAGACACCAACACAAAAATGGCTATGGATACAGGTTTAGGTACAATCATGAAGATACAAAAGATAGCTCAATGGGTGTATGCATGCTCATGGATGATTGACTGGATGACTGAATGATGGAAGGAATGATATGAAGAATCATGGAACAAATGGAAAAAAGAACTAATTCCCAACAATATGTATGCATGTCCCCAACTTGACACTTGTCCTGTTGGGAGCTACTTTGGCCCCACTTGTCCCCAGCTTTAGAACTTAGGATAAAATAATTATCCATACTTTATGATTTAAGAAATATTAATATAATATTCCTTTCTGGCTTAATCTCCCTAGCTTATCCCTTTTTCTTTACTTTTAGGCCCTCCCTTTCCCTAACCAGTGGAGTTTAGTCCCCCATCTCTTTTATCATGGTCGGTCTGCGTGAAATGATGTATTTTATATTATTTATGAAACATATACAAAAATAGGCTCACTGGCCTTTAACATCTAGGCTCTATTATCAGACTAATCAGTAGGTGTAGACACTAACAAATCTCCCTAGATCCACCTGGATCTAGAACAAAACAAGACAGGACATGACTCTTCCCCTAAGTTGTAATCATTGAATCCACTAATAGGAAGGAATAAGTGACATACCTTTGTATTGCTTCCTTAGGTCTCTGTTTCTCCCACTTCGCTCTGGTGCTCTCATGAGTTCAAGTCCAAGACAACACAAACCAACCAAAGTGAAGATAGAAAATATATTCAACATCAACTTATGCATATGATCAAGAAATTACACAATAAAGTAAAAGTGACTTTATGGGAAAGGGACATGCCGCTGTATCATATTAATTGAAAGTAGAAGATACAACCTGATTGCCTTGATGTCGCAAGATTCCTTTCAGTGACCCTTGGTTCTGACACACACACTTTCTCTGTACTTGCATGAAGAAGATCCAATTCCTCTTGATAGACCAAATGGAGCCTTCAAGCTTCTGTCAAAGCAGGGTTCTTCACACAATTCTTTCACCAATTCTTCATTTAATCTTGCTTAACCTTTTCCATGAGAAACCTTTCAATATATAGAAGAAGGAGAGATGGTTACATGGATGAGTATGATCCCATCAAATCTGACAAGTCAGTAAAATGACAACCATACAAATGCCAACTCATTTTCTATAAGATTCCCTTCTATAACCCTCAAGACCTCTTTTCCTTTCCAAGCTTAAAAACAGGTTCGCACCCTGTATATGGAGCAAACTACGAGAATTTCGCACCCTATATATGGAGAAAACTACGAGAAGTTTGCACCCTAGGTGTAGGTGGC
Organism: Picea abies; assembly: GCA_900067695.1. NCBI lineage: Eukaryota > Viridiplantae > Streptophyta > Pinopsida > Pinales > Pinaceae > Picea > Picea abies. The sequence continues at coordinate 12,842 of CBVK0100043060.1, read as the reverse complement.
CTACGAGAATGAGGGATTCTCGCACCCTAGGCCATAGGTAGCTAGCGAACTCACTTTAAAAATATGTTTTTGGAAGGAGACAAAGGTCACTTTTCTCAAGTAAAAAGTACTTGTTGAGAACCTGAATACACCATTGTCAAGATATCACCAAGATGACCAAAATCATGTGTAACAAGCTCTCTATCCTAATCAAAACATAAGCATCCTAGATTATAATAACTGGCTCGCCAGCCTATAAAACTAAACATATACACAAAGGCTCGTTGGCCTCAATATCGCGCGCACTCAAGATTCTTCACACGATAACCTTGAATGTGCTTACTTCATCATTTTACTGCACAATACATGCGCACACTATGCCATGAAATGTGCATACAAAAATGATATCAAACAACTCACTAGCTTAAGTACATTTTCATTTACATTGCAATTTGGTTCGACCTAGGGATATTACAGGACTTATGACACTTTGCATAAGGTAATAAGGATGCAGGCGAAATCATGGGCTCTCTTAGCTGGAGGGAGTTGATTACATAATTCCAAAAGATGAGAATGCACTCATGCATGAAGCAAGGATTAGGAGGGAGATAATCCTAAATAATATGATCCATTGAAGATGATAAAGTATCTATCCATGTAACCCATCAATGGTAGCAACCATGAAAAACAACACGTGTTCAATTTGACTTTAGAAGAAGTCTTCTTCGAAAAGAAGCCTTAAAGTATCCCTGGTTGTCCATCCACATCCATGATCCTATGATGAAAGAAAGAAGTGGAATATTTAGGGCATGGTATCTATAACAAACTCCATGGACCCAATAGCCAAAGAGAAACATGAGGAAGAACATGAAGATTCCAAGAAAGAAAGAAAAGCCAGAAAAACCAGTCATTGTGTCGAGAATCACAAGACTACTAGCCTGATATGAACTCACTAAAATAAATTGAGAAGAGGAACTAAAGGTTGTGATAAATAACAGTGTATGGAAGACTTATGAATGTAATCATTGCGAGATCTAGAACTAGAGGTTCTCCCAAATAAAGGGAGAAGACTATGATGATTGCTTGTTCCAGTAAACTAGACATACCTCTACATGAACCAGTATATCGTCCGCAATATCCATGGGTTGGAGTTTACATGTAGAGAAACCTAAAGGCTTTGAGGTATACCAGAAAGAAACCCTTGTATGAAAATAAAAGAAGATTTTGTATGGACTCAAACAACTTGGTGCAAATCTTCTCATGCACAGCAGAAGCATGGTGAAAATATTCTATGATAAAAGTCAGAATGGTTACTCAGAATTCCAGGATGATGGATTGCTAATCCATGACAAACTCTCATGATGAAAGAAGAAGTTCCACGTGGATATGTTCCAGTTTGATCCTTTCCATGATGTTATGAGCTAGCAGAAAACAAAGGATCTAAATTCAACTATGATATACTGTAATGATCAGAGATATATGAAGCCTTCAGAGAAAACTAGTGTTTCAGAAAGACCGATGTACATTGATATCAAGCATTACATTCTCCGTGATGAAGTCCAGAAAAGAGAAAGTGGTTCTCCAATATATATCTCCATAGATGAGAAGATAATCAGACATTTTGGTAAATCCTCTTTCCAAGATGAAAGAGTTTGCGTACTCAAGCTGGAGCTCGTGGAGACAACTTCCTTATTGAAAAAGGAAAAGATGATTCCCGGGTTGGGAGGGAGCACTGATGTGGTATTGACTTATGGATAGTCATTTATTAGTTCAAAAAATGGTCCAGAATGAGCATTTCCTTTCCAGATTGGAAAGTGGTTTGAGAATTCTGACGGACAGGCATTTTCCAGTTTGGAAAGTGGTTTGAGAATTCTGAAGGACATGTGTTTTCTAGTTTGGAAAATGGTCCAGATTGAACGATCATTTTCATAATGAAAATGGTTCGATGGATTGTTGATGTACCATAGACAATGATTCCCCTTGTGTTCAACATTGGGAATGGTCTAGGATAGTCTCTCTTATTAACGGTCACTCTCAGTAGTGGTCAAGAATACTGGTCCGCCTCGCCAGACAACCATTTTTTCGAAGCTCACAGTTATGAGCAGTTTCGAAGAATGGTTCATTTTGGAGGTTGGTGCAGGACAGTCATTTCCTTAGGAAATGGTCTGGACAGTCATTCCCTAGGGCTGATTCATTCTCTCCAGGTTGCACTTTGTTTAGTGCCGAAAGAATGGTCTAGATAGGTGAATGTTCCAAGTTCAGAAATCATGGACAAACATTCCCTAGGGCAGACTCATTCTTTCCAGGTTGCACTTTTTCTAGTGTCGGAGGAATGGCCCAGATAGGTGAATGGTCCAGGCTCAGAAATTGGGATAGTTATTCTTCCTTTCTTGAAAAGAATAGTCTAGATAGCTCATCATTGATGTTTGACCTTCTGAGGGTAGATGATCTTCTAGATATCACAGATGTGAGTGGAAGAATGGCCCAGATGATTCAATTTATATCATAACAATGTTTTCTATGCAGATTGATATCAGATGATATGATTTTTATGGAGACTGTATGTCTCCATAAAGTATATGTATACTACTGTGGTGGATGTGTTCCACTTATTGTGACTATGTGTCACTGATCAAGTATCTATGTGTTACTTGGTGTGGTAGTGTACCACTAGATTGTAGTTGTATATTACTATGGATATACACAGTTGTGTTCTATTGAATGACATTGTTCTGATTGCCTTGAAGACTATCAGTAGTGTTGGAAATGATTATCAGCTAGATGGATGATCAATGGATAGAGTTTCCCCAGACGAAAATGGTTTAGGACATTTATTCTTCTAGGACATATGTACGGATTAGAAGAATGGTTCTTGTGTCACTCTATGGAGTGAGTGACTTATCCAACATCATGTCTGATTACTCAGATGGAGTATGGTTTCGAGAGATGATGTGGTTGATGACATTGATAGTGATGATGGTACTCATGATCTAATCATGAGATAATCTATATGACTATGTTGATTCTACCGGGTGAATGGTATGTTTGTGCTCAAGACCATTACCTTCAATACCTCCCTAGCTAGGAGGGAGTGTTGATATTATGGTAGTTATGGGAGGTATTTACCTCCACGTGTAAACATGATGAGAATAGAATATTTTAGGAAGCAAGAAGAAACCCTAATTAGTTGGCTAATAGCCCTAGAAGACAAGTTGACTCAAGAGGATAATTTGTATTAGGTTATTAGCCTCCAAGAGAAGAAGTCGGATAAAGGAAATATTATATACTGAGTAAATAGGCACCCAGAATGAGAAGTCGGCCCAGGCAGTTTTCCAGTTTTAGTATAAATACAGGAGGCCAGTCTTCATTCTAGCAAGCATTCTCAAAACTGTAGAAGCAACACGTGTGTGCACTGCATTTGGCCAGTTGTGGGCAAGTTTGGAGGAGAAATGTTGTTGCAGCTATTGCAACTAGTAGATTTCAGTTTTGGCTTGGAATATCTCTTGGTTATGGTTTGGAATCTCTGATCAGCTCTTGTTACTCTTTCTTGGTGTGCTATTATTGGAGAAAGGTGCACCACCCTTTGTTTGGCTATCTAGCCTAGGGTTTTCTTCCAGAATGATTGTCTGTCAAGGTTAAGGTGCTCGGGGGTGGCTTCAACCTATGTTTGGGTGACAATAGTGATATTTTATATGGTTAAACGAGCACATCCATCATATTCTAACACTAATATCATATGCTTTGAACAACCACTGTCAACATACCAACCACTTTTTCTATGGTGCATCCATAAATTGTTGCAATTTGTAGAATTCTACTTCATTGCTCAATGAACCAAAATTGTTTTGGTTTCTACTGTATGCTTCATAAGTTTTTTTGGAATAATTTTTATTTAAGTAACCTGCATCATTGCTTTGGTTCTTGGCATAGGCTCTACAATTTACATATTTATGTCCAAAATTAGCATAATTAAAACTATGACCATAGAAGAACCTTTGATACCTAGGAGTACATGATCTTATTTGTGATGCATTCTTTCTGAATTTGTCTTCTTTATTTCTGGAATGTTCTTCTTTGGTGGATTTCATTCTTCATTCTTGACATAATCTCTGACAATCTCTTCATATATTATTTGTTCTTGTTCTTATTCTGTTGCCTTGGAGCTTGATCCTTTCTCATTATGTACTTGACTGTATCCTAGTATGGATATGTCAATTGATGGTCTTTAACTTTTGATGATTTGATCTGATATTTTGGTGCTCTTATGCTACATATCTTTCTTCTAAATATCTTTCCTTAAAGAGACTATTTATGCTTCCAAGCTTCCAATAGTTTTCTCCTTTTATTCTAACCAACTTCTAAGTATTTCCTCAATTATTATGTCTTCTTCTATTTGAATTTTTAGAGTCGTGATCATCTAATCGATTTCTTCAGAGTTGGAATTTTAATATCCCTCTTTCATTTTTAACTTTGCCCTGAGTGACTTATTTTTCTTTATTCCTTTCCTAATTTCTTCTAATGCACTGATTGGCTCTCCTCTAAGCTCAACTTCACCTTCTTATTTGGAATCATATTCTACTTCCATGAAGAATACTCTTTCTAAATCACTATCACTATCATTATCGTCCTTGTCTGATGAATAATTGTCCTCCTTTGAGTAGAAAATTTTCTTGAAGAATTTCCTTTTGTTTCTTTTGTTGTTTCCCTTTTGATATTTCGTTTCCCTTTTAGAAGATTCTTCTTCATCACTATATTTATTCTTATGAGGACATTTAGAAGAAAAATGACCAATACCACCACAACTAAAATACTTTAATGGAAGCATAACTTTATACTTGTCGCTTCCTCTTTTTAATTTTCTTAGGAAGTTAGCCATGTCTTCATCTTCATCTGAATCATCACTACAACTGCAACCTGGTTTTGAATTTTGTTTTTTCTTCTTCTTTGTCTTATTGGATGCCTTGAAAGTTTCTTCCTTCGTTACTACCTTCTCATGTTCTATTCTCATTTCATAGATTGTAAATATTCCATGTATTTAATCCATGTTCAATGTATCAATATCTTCTCTTTCTTTTAGGGCTGATATTTTAAGATCAAATCTCATAGGAAGAGACCTCAATACTTTTGAACAACCAATGAGTCATCAACTTCTACTCCCAATCCCTTAATAGTGTTAACTATGTCGAAGTTTTACTTATACAAGTTATGGTTCTTCTTTATTATTATAATCATTTAGCACATTAACTGCATAAATAAGATCACTGAAAGAGAGGAAATCATAGAAACAATAGAGACACACATATTATCCTTGGAAACCCTCATGAGGGAGAAAATTCATCAAAACATTCCTCAATATAAGATAGACCAAAGACCAAGCATAAGATCCTCCTCTACTCCTTCACTAGGAAGAGTAACGCACCTCTTAACGAAGAGATACCAAGAGATAGACCAAAACTCTCCTTGACGTCACCCCCAGTTGCAACAGCTACTCCTCCAAGACTTGCACACTTTTTCTTCTTGTTGTAGATCACATGTGTGAGTGTGTTCAAATGAGACACCATCCTCACATATAAATACAAGTTGTGAGGTGGCGTTAGGATTGTGACTCTTCACTTGGTGGATCCGAATTCTCATAGAAGTGGCTAAAACCTCTTTACAATTACTAGGGACTGACTTTACAAATACCACCATACAAATACATGTTAACCAATCCACAAAAGGGGATTTGATCTTATACAAGACTCGACCTGATCAATCCACAAAAGGGGATTTGATCTATACAATAATGACTCAATTATAAGTAGGATATTCTTCGAAGTTACAATAATTCAACACTCCCCCTTAACAAGAAGTTTATGCTACTGACAACATTAATAACAATTGACTGGACTTAATACATCATCAAGAGGAGGGGACATCTTCATCAACATCAGGAACACTTTTGGTCATATCTATAGGTCATCATAATTTTTTCTCATCATCAACATCAGTAGAAACTGAACATCATCTACAACAAAGAGTTGGAGTGACATCATCATCACCATTAGCATGAAGCTGGAACATCAACATCAATAGAATGAAGATGAAACAACAACATCAACAATAAGGAGATGGAACAACATCATCAATAGCATGAAGCTAGAACATCAATATCAACAACACAAAGCTGGAACAACAACATCATCAACATCACGAAGCTGGAATATCATTATCAACATCACGAAGCTGGAACATCAACATTTATATGTGGCAACAGAATGAGGCAGGTGTATCAACAACAACATTTGTGGTACTCTGCCAGACCGTTCTTACTGGACCTTCATGATCTACCCAAGAATCATAAGATTCCCTAAGATATAAAATCCTAATAAGATACCACGTGGTACTCTGACTAACCATCCTTACCGTACCTTAGAGATCTTCCCAGGAATCATAAGATTCCCTAGGATATAAAATCCTAACTAATCTACCACTACTGACCACAACTGGCATATACATGAAAAAGTAATCTGACAAACTATCCTTATCAGACCTTCGAGATCCGCCCAGGGATGATCAGTCCCCTAGGATATAAAATCCTAACATAGCTACCCGTTGTTGGTCAGGATACCATAGTATCATCAAAATCACTCTCCCTTTCGAGGGAGATCCTTTCAAACTACACCAAGATTGTCTTGGAAGTACTCAAACTTCACATGATACAGAGGCTTAGTCAACACATCTGCAACCTGCTCATCTATGCCAACATGTTGTAGATTTAAAACTCCCTTATGAACCATGTCATGAATGTAGTGATACCACATCTTTATGTGCTTCGTCATATCATGGAACATTGGGTTCTCTATCATATTTATGCAACTCTAGTTATCACATAGAATCATGGTATCTTCCATCTCTAGATCGAATAGACCTGTCAACAACTTCTGAAGCTATATGGCTTCACAAATGGCAGAACATACTGCAATGTACTTCACTTCTACCATGCTGAGAGAAATACTAGATTACTTTCTTCTTTGCCACAAAGTCATGGTAGACCCCAAACTGAAACAACATCCTTAAGTGATTTTTCTGTCTGAAGTACTTTGAATCCAATCTGAATCAGTATAGCCATACAATATGAAGTCACAATATCCAGTATAACAGAGGCCATAGTCCAGTGTACCCTTAAGGTATCTCATCACATGATTTGAAGCTACAAGGTGAGCACATTTAGGCTCCACTAGATACTGACTCAAGGTGTTCACAACAAAGCATATACCTAGTCTGGTATTCATCAGATGCATCAACAAACCAATCATATATCTATTTAGAGTAACATCAACTATTTCTGACGAAGTATCATCCAATAAATTCAGATTTGTCTCCATAGGAGTGGACATGGATTTACAATCCATCATGATGAATCTCTTTAGAATTTCCACAACATACTTTCCTTGATTAAGGAAAATCTCTTATAGGATCTGCCATACTTCAAGACCTAAGAAATAATGCATCGGGCCTGGATCCTCATTTCAAATTTAGTGGCAAGCTTCTTTTTACAATCTGTGATGAGATTTTCTTCATCTGTCAAGAATAAGTCATCCACATATAGCAACAATATAACTGGTCTGTCATTCTCATTCTTGAAGTAAAGGTTGGGATCAACTTTACTCTCGGTAAAGCCCAAGCTCATCAGGAAACTGTCAATTCTGCCATACCAAGCTCTTGGATCTTGCTTCAACTTGCAGACATGAGTCTTGTTGTCCTGTATTTCAAAACCAAATTTTCACATCGCATTGTACCAACCTGGTACACTTTCTCAACCGCAACTTAATCTACACAATCATTGCTAACTCTATGTGCTTTCTTCAAAACACTATATGTCTCACTTCCTGAGAGTATGTCCTCTACTTTTTTTGCAACTATTCCTCTGGGACTAGGACTTTGCACCTGCAACTACTTTGAAGCTGAGAATGATTTCTCCATTCTCACTGTGGTTGTTGAACTCTAAGAGTAACTCCTCTATTCTATCATAGAAAAATCTTCATCTGAAACTGAGAGTGGCCCAATAATTGATTCCAATGGTAGCTTATCTTTTTCTCTGGAGGTGACTCAATCTTCTACTGTAGTCATGCCTCCATGGCTTGACTAATGTACTACACCAAATGGCACTGGAGATAACTCAATCTCAAATACAAGGATTATCATACCTACTTCCTCTGAATCTCATATTGTGTCGGCTTCTTTTAATGAATCATGTTTGTTCTATATATGCTTCTTCTAATTACTGGAGAAAGTGTCTCGTCATAGTCTTCTCCCTCTTGTTGGGAGAATAATCTGGACACAAATCAGAATTTGTACATTTTTATACTGTTATCTACAGCCTGCTTGAACTGTTAGATCAATCTTGGAAGTCACCACTGAATTCTCTTCTGGTCTCAAGGAAAAAATACATATCCTAGTCCTCCTGACTGGCTTCCTCCTCTGTCATTGAAACAAGGGAATCTTTTCAGGATATTTCATGTCTCCTAGAGGTATCTGAAGCTATCATCTAGTCTTCTCAACTCATGGAATCTGTCTACCAGTCCTAGAAGATGTCTCTTTGTCCCATCTAATCCTTTCTGAGATTAAGCTTACTCTGAGTCTTGATTTCTTCTGAGTATACAAAAACTTCATAGTCTCTGTAGGATATACTTGGTGTTGAATACAAAGTCTTAATATGAAAATTTGAGTCAGACTTCAAATGAATTTTGCTTCCTCTCAAGGTGGCTTCATTATCCATTGACCAAGTCTACTGTGAGTTCTATTCTAATGTTCGGTCATCTTTGGAGCCTTTAGCTCCTCACGATCTATCTCCATATGAGATGTTTGGTATCTAGAAAAAGTAGCTTCTTCTTCTTCTTCTTCGGTATTTGGATGTATATGGTCATATATACAACTTGGATAGTCTTCTCCATGTCTCATATAATATATTTCCTCATGCAATCATCACTATAGCTCCCTCATGATTATCACCTATGACCTACCCAGAACAAGAACAACAAGGGATAAATAGTAAGACAAGAATAATACTCTTTATAATAATAATAAAACAATAGCGAGAACAATCGTCACAGTAGCTCCTTTAGAGCTATGACTTGTGACTTGCCTAAAACAAGGGTCAAAAGTAAGAAATACAATAATAAGAAATGAGAGCAACACTCTTCTAGTGTTGTGATCAATCATTCCTCCATGGTAATCTAGAAATAAAACAAGAAGTTTCTCCTGGAGGAGATGTCAGTTATATCTAGTAAATAATTACAATAAGCATTTATCTCAATAAGGCTCACATGCTACCAAGTATAAAACTTTTCAAAGATTGTTATCACAACTATAGTGTTTAGCAATTATCAAACTTGATATGTGTAAATTTGAATCAGTCAAACATGGAACCTGGAGTCTTGTCCTCAAGAATAAGTGTGTTTCTTTTCTTCCAAGTATCCTTCACTCAAGATGACAAGTATTTACTTCAACCTGTCCTATGTACTAAGATAATACGCTTTCTTGACAGAAAACTGGGTTAGAGAATAAACTCTACAATCTCAATTTTAATCAATCTAATACTTTGACTTTAATTTTGACCAATGATTAGTATGATATTCATAAATTCAACATATAAAAATACAACTTAGATGTTCATAAAATCTTAACAAATAGAGGAATATTAAATCGATCAAACCTGAGGTGCATTGTTCCTCTGAATGTGTTGGATCTGAGATCCCTCTGGATCTATGATTGTTGTTTAGAAAAAAGATCCTTTCTCCTGCAAATACCCTTTATAATAATGATACAGTTTGAACATATGTAAGTACATACGTCTGACAGTATTGGAAGGTAGTGGCACCATCTGGCAGCTATGGCAAGCAATAACGAACCTTTAAAACTTCAAAGGTGCTTCAACTTGTAATCTAAAGGTAGCTGGAGATTTGCTAGGGTAAGTTGCACTACGTGAATACAAATCAGTCCCAACACTTCACAAAATAAAATCTCTGCAACTGGTACTGCAACTAGTGTTAGAACTGCAACTGGTGCTACAACTTGCATGAAGGAACTGACACTACAATTTATACTTCAACTGTCTCGATACTACAATTGGTACTACAACTGTAAGTGCAACTTAGGGTTTTATGAGGAAACCCTATTTTCTCAAACTTCAATTTTTTTGAAATTTTGATCCAGGGGCTAGATGCGCCCTGCTAGGGAAAGTTCCTAGGTGTGCTTACTTTCTCCAACATCCTCCTCAATCAAGGAAAATGTCACACTTATGGTTTATGCATAAACCCTAATTCTACAGTAGTTGCAATACTGGAAACTGGATTTTGGAGAGGGTGCGCTGAGGCTAGTCACTTGTTATAAACTGTGAGTTGGTCTCTTTCATGCCTTATCTAATACCATGTTGAATTTTTGCTTATAAAACTAACATTTATGGTTCTTTTTTATTATTATAATCATTTATCACATTAGCTTCATAAATAAGATCACTGAAAGAGAAGAAATCATAGAAACAATAGAGACACAAAGATTATCCTGGGAAACCCTCATGGGGGAGAAAATCCAACAAAAACTTCCTTAATATAGATAGACCAAAGATCGAACAAAATATTTTCCTCTACTCCTTCACTAGGAGGAGTAGCACAACACTTAACCAAGAGATAGACCAAAACCCTCCTTGACGTCACCCCCAGTTGCAACAACTACTCCTCCAAGACTTGCACACTTTTTCTTCTTTTTGTAGATAAAATGAGTGAATGTGTTCAAATGAGACACCATCCTCACATATAAATACAAGTTGTGAGGTGGTGTTAGGGTTTTGACTCTTCACTTGGTGGAGCTGACTTCTCCTAGAAGTTGCTAAAACAACTTTACAATTACTAGGGGTGGAAATTACAAATACCACCATACAAATACATGTTGACCAATCCAAAAAATGGGATTTGATCTTATACAAGACCCGACTTGATCAATCCACAAAAGGGGATTTGATCTATACAATAATGACTCAATTATAAGTAGAATATTCTTTAAAGTTACAGTAATTCAACAAACTATTTCTTCAGCTCGTGGAAGGTAGGATGCAATGTCTTCACCTTCCTTCATATTCAAATGTTCAAACTTGGATCTGAATATTTGAATTTTCTCTCCCTTAAATTTGACATCTCTTTCATAAACATTTTTGAGTTTATCCCAAATATCCTTTGCACTATCACAATGCATAACCTTGAAAAATACTGAATCAACTAGACTGCTCAGAATGGTACCTTTAGCCTTTGAGTTGTTTTCTATGAGTTTCTTTCCATCTCTGTAAGTTGGGGGAGTGGTTGGTGTTGTATACCCATCTACTACTGGTTTCCAAACATCAATTCCATGTGCCTATAAAAATGTTTTCATCCTTTTATTCTATAAGTTATAGTTCTGACTGTCAAACATTGGTGCTCCAATCTTAGTGTATTCGATGATCTCCTTCCAGTGGTTAGACTGCTTCCTGAAAAACCTACTATAATAACAATTGTTGGAATACTAAGAGAGGGGGGTGAACCAATATGAGCATAATTAGTACTTTTAATCACAATATAAAACCTCCATTAATGTTCAATAGTTTCTCATTAGCATTCAATATATCATTGACACCATATTTCAATGCATAAACATCACATAAACACAATACACCAAAATTTTATGTGGAAACCCAATGCAAGAGAAAACCACGGAATTATTTTCCACTTTATCAAAGATTACATTCATTGGAAGCACCAACTTCCTATTTCTCCATCTACAACTGGAAGGAGGATCCAACCCCTTATTTACAGGCTGCAGATTAAAGGAAGCTCCAACTCATTAATTTATTGGCTCCAATCAGAACGAGGCTACAACCGCCCTTCCTTGCCGTGTCCAATCACCCTAATATATAAATGTAGACCAATATGTCACTACCTATGTCACTAATAACCTGTTTTTGTTGTTGTTTTTGTTTCTGATACTTATGTTGCTATTACTGCTTTCGATATCTCATCAATACTGCAACCACACATACCTCATACCAAATTCCACAAGAGAGTTCTCCAAATCAAATGCTTTGAATCACTAAGACATGTATGTTCCTAGTTTCTTCATAATACTCACCCTAACATGCACATGAAGACATACCTTCAACTTGTAGCTGACTTGAGTTTTATATCTCTGATCTTCAACTATTTTTCCTCACAGGTCTATGACCCTTACACTGCCTTCTCATGCATGTCCACACTTTTCCTCACTACATCCCAAAGATGTTCATGCTTTCCCTCCTAAGACCTATGGATTTATGAAAAGGACCCATATCTTTAACTCCTCCTCTGTACGCTCAGCTCCTGCAAACTTCTTCCTCCACTGGACTTCTCCGACCTCGACTTATTAGCTTCAAATATGCTAATTAGTATTCACATAAGTGATTTTCCAATTGAATCTTCTCTGTTTTTTAATGAGGATCTCATTATGACATGCAACTCACATAGGATCTCATGATGACATGCAACTCAAATCCAACTCACATGAAACTTGTTAACTTATGTTTACAATTACTACCATGCAACTGACATGCAACTTGTTAAATTTTGTTTATAGCTACTTTACTTCGACATGAAACTTGTTAACTTCTTTTTTAAGGGTTGACATCGATGGCAAGAAATATTTCAACAATTCAATGAAAACTAATCTTTCAACAACTAATCTTTCTACAATTAATCTTTCAACAAATCCAACAAAAGTAATTAAATAGTTTTGTTTGTTCAAATTTGAGGAAGATCTTGATGCTACTCCATGGCATGTGTCATCTCCTCTTAATTTATCTCTAGGTGAGATCGGAAGAG